>JAWQFJ010011130.1:0-40000 GCA_034096865.1 Theodoxus fluviatilis
TGTCTTGTGTGGAGCAGTGTGGTCTCTCTTGTCTTGTGTGGAGCAGTGTGGTCTCTCTTGTCTTGTGTGGAGCAGTGTGGTCTCTCTTGTCTTGTGTGGAGCAGTGTGGTCTCTCTTGTCTTGTGTGGAGCAGTGTGGTCTCTCTTGTCTTGTGTGGAGCAGTGTGGTCTCTCTTGTCTTGTGTGGAGCAGTGTGGTCTCTCTTGTCTTGGTCTCTTGTCTCTGTGGAGCAGTGTGGTCTCTCTTGTCTTGTGTGGAGCAGTGTGGTCTCTCTTGTCTTGTGTGGAGCAGTGTGGTCTCTCTTGTCTTGTGTGGAGCAGTGTGGTCTCTCTTGTCTTGTGTGGAGCAGTGTGGTCTCTCTTGTCTTGTGTGGAGCAGTGTGGTCTCTCTTGTCTTGTGTGGAGCAGTGTGGTCTCCCTTGTCTTGTGTGGAGCAGTGTGGTCTCTCTTGTCTTGTGTGGAGCAGTGTGCTCTCTCTTGTCTTGTGTGGAGCAGTGTGGTCTCCCTTGTCTTGTGTGGAGCAGTGTGCTCTCTAGTGTCTTGTGTGGAGCAGTGTGCTCTCTAGTGTCTTGTGTGGAGCAGTGTGGTCTCTCTTGTCTTGTGTGGAGCAGTGTGGTCTCTCTTGTCTTGTGTGGAGCAGTGTGCTCTCTAGTGTCTTGTGTGGAGCAGTGTGCTCTCTCTTGTCTTGTGTGGAGCAGTGTGGTCTCTCTTGTCTTGTGTAGAGCAGTGTGGTCTCTCTTGTCTTGTGTGGAGCAGTGTGGTCTCCCTTGTCTTGTGTGGAGCAGTGTGCTCTCTAGTGTCTTGTGTGGAGCAGTGTGCTCTCTAGTGTCTTGTGTGGAGCAGTGTGGTCTCTCTTGTCTTGTGTGGAGCAGTGTGGTCTCCCTTGTCTTGTGTGGAGCAGTGTGCTCTCTAGTGTCTTGTGTGGAGCAGTGTGGTCTCTCTTGTCTTGTGTGGAGCAGTGTGGTCTCTCTTGTCTTGTGTGGAGCAGTGTGGTCTCCCTTGTCTTGTGTGGAGCAGTGTGGTCTCTCTTGTCTTGTGTGGAGCAGTGTGGTCTCTCTTGTCTTGTGTGGAGCAGTGTGGTCTCTCTTGTCTTGTGTGGAGCAGTGTGGTCTCTAGTGTTTTGTGTGGAGCAGTGTGGTCTCTAGTGTCTTGTGTGGAGCAGTGTGCTCTCGAGTGTCTTGTGTGGAGCAGTGGGGTCTCCCTTGTCTTGTGTAGAGCAGTGTGGTCTCCCTTGTCTTGTGTAGAGCAGTGTGGTCTCTAGTGTCTTGTGTGGAGCAGTGTGCTCTCTAGTGTCTTGTGTGGAGCAGTGGGGTCTCCCTTGTCTTGTGTGGAGCAGTGTGCTCTCTAGTGTCTTGTGTGGAGCAGTGTGCTCTCTCTTGTCTTGTGTGGAGCAGTGGGGTCTCCCTTGTCTTGTGTGGAGCAGTGTGCTCTCTAGTGTCTTGTGTGGAGCAGTGTGCTCTCCCTTGTCTTGTGTGTAGCAGTGTGCTCTCTCTTGTCTTGTGTGGAGCAGTGTGGTCTCTAGTGTCTTGTGTGTAGCAGTGGGGTCTCTAGTGTCTTGTGTGGAGCAGTGGGGTCTCTAGTGTCTTGTGTGGAGCAGCGTGCTCTCTAGTGTCTTGTGTAGAGCAGTGTGGTCTCTAGTGTCTTGTGTGGAGCAGTGGGGTCTCTCTTGTCTTGTGTGGAGCAGCGTGCTCTCTAGTGTCTTGTGTGGAGCAGTGTGGTCTCTAGTGTCTTGTGTGGAGCAGTGGGGTCTCTCTTGTCTTGTGTGGAGCAGCGTGCTCTCTAGTGTCTTGTGTGGAGCAGTGTGGTCTCTAGTGTCTTGTGTGGAGCAGTGTGGTCTCTCTTGTCTTGTGTGGAGCAGTGTGGTCTCCCTTGTCTTGTGTGGAGCAGTGTGGTCTCTAGTGTCTTGTGTGCAGCAGTGTGGTCTCTAGTGTCTTGTGTGGAGCAGTGTGGTCTCTAGTGTCTTGTGTGGAGCAGTGGGGTCTCTCTTGTCTTGTGTGGAGCAGTGTGGTCTCTAGTGTCTTGTGTGCAGCAGTGTGGTCTCTAGTGTCTTGTGTGGAGCAGTGTGGTCTCTAGTGTCTTGTGTGGAGCAGTGTGCTCTCCCTTGTCTTGTGTGGAGCAGTGTGGTCTCTAGTGTCTTGTGTGCAGCAGTGTGGTCTCTAGTGTCTTGTGTGGAGCAGTGTGGTCTCTAGTGTCTTGTGTGGAGCAGTGGGGTCTCTCTTGTCTTGTGTGGAGCAGCGTGCTCTCTAGTGTCTTGTGTGCAGCAGTGTGGTCTCTAGTGCCTTGTGTGGAGCAGTGTGGTCTCTAGTGTCTTGTGTGGAGCAGTGTGCTCTCCCTTGTCTTGTGTGGAGCAGTGTGGTCTCTAGTGTCTTGTGTGCAGCAGTGTGGTCTCTAGTGTCTTGTGTGGAGCAGTGTGGTCTCTAGTGTCTTGTGTGGAGCAGTGGGGTCTCTCTTGTCTTGTGTGGAGCAGCGTGCTCTCTAGTGTCTTGTGTGCAGCAGTGTGGTCTCTAGTGTCTTGTGTGGAGCAGTGTGGTCTCTAGTGTCTTGTGTGGAGCAGTGTGCTCTCCCTTGTCTTGTGTGGAGCAGTGTGGTCTCTAGTGTCTTGTGTGCAGCAGTGTGGTCTCTAGTGTCTTGTGTGGAGCAGTGTGGTCTCTAGTGTCTTGTGTGGAGCAGTGAGGTCTCTCTTGTCTTGTGTGGAGCAGCGTGCTCTCTAGTGTCTTGTGTGTAGCAGTGTGCTCTCTCTTGTCTTGTGTGGAGCAGTGTGCTCTCTCTTGTCTTGTGTGGAGCAGCGTGGTCTCTAGTGTCTTGTGTGGAGCAGTGTGGTCTCCCTTGTCTTGTGTGGAGCAGTGTGGTCTCTAGTGTCTTGTGTGGAGCAGCGTGCTCTCTAGTGTCTTGTGTGGAGCAGTGTGCTCTCTCTTGTCTTGTGTGGAGCAGTGTGGTCTCTAGTGTCTTGTGTGGAGCAGCGTGCTCTCTAGTGTCTTGTGTGGAGCAGTGTGCTCTCTAGTGTCTTGTGTGGAGCAGTGTGCTCTCTAGTGTCTTGTGTGGAGCAGTGTGGTCTCTAGTGTCTTGTGTGCAGCAGTGTGGTCTCTAGTGTCTTGTGTGCAGCAGTGTGGTCTCTAGTGTCTTGTGTGGAGCAGTGTGCTCTCTAGTGTCTTGTGTGGAGCAGTGTGGTCTCTCTTGTCTTGTGTGGAGCAGTGTGCTCTCTAGTGTCTTGTGTGGAGCAGTGTGCTCTCTAGTGTCTTGTGTGGAGCAGTGTGGTCTCTAGTGTCTTGTGTGGAGCAGTGTGGTCTCTAGTGTCTTGTGTGGAGCAGTGTGGTCTCCCTTGTCTTGTGTGGAGCAGTGTGCTCTCTAGTGTCTTGTGTGGAGCAGTGTGCTCTCTAGTGTCTTGTGTGGAGCAGTGTGGTCTCTAGTGTCTTGTGTGCAGCAGTGTGGTCTCTAGTGTCTTGTGTGGAGCAGTGTGGTCTCTCTTGTCTTGTGTGGAGCAGTGTGGTCTCCCTTGTCTTGTGTGGAGCAGTGTGCTCTCTAGTGTCTTGTGTGCAGCAGTGTGCTCTCTCTTGTCTTGTGTGGAGCAGTGTGCTCTCCCTTGTCTTGTGTGGAGCAGTGTGCTCTCTAGTGTCTTGTGTGGAGCAGTGTGCTCTCTCTTGTCTTGTGTGGAGCAGTGTGCTCTCTCTTGTCTTGTGTGGAGCAGTGTGCTCTCTAGTGTCTTGTGTGGAGCAGTGTGCTCTCTCTTGTCTTGTGTGGAGCAGTGTGCTCTCTCTTGTCTTGTGTAGAGCAGTGTGCTCTCTCTTGTCTTGTGTAGAGCAGTGTGCTCTCTCTTGTCTTGTGTGGAGCAGTGTGGTCTCTAGTGTCTTGTGTGGAGCAGTGTGGTCTCTAGTGTCTTGTGTGGAGCAGTGTGCTCTCTAGTGTCTTGTGTGCAGCAGTGTGGTCTCTAGTGTCTTGTGTAGAGCAGTGTGCTCTCTAGTGTCTTGTGTGGAGCAGTGTGCTCTCTCTTGTCTTGTGTGGAGCAGTGTGGTCTCCCTTGTCTTGTGTGGAGCAGTGTGCTCTCTCTTGTCTTGTGTGGAGCAGTGTGGTCTCTCTTGTCTTGTGTAGAGCAGTGTGGTCTCTCTTGTCTTGTGTGGAGCAGTGTGCTCTCTCTTGTCTTGTGTGGAGCAGTGTGGTCTCTCTTGTCTTGTGTGGAACAGTGTGGTCTCTCTTGTCTTGTGTGGAGCAGTGTGGTCTCTCTTGTCTTGTGTGGAACAGTGTGGTCTCTCTTGTCTTGTGTGGAGCAGTGTGGTCTCCCTTGTCTTGTGTGGAGCAGTGTGGTCTCTCTTGTCTTGTGTGGAGCAGCGTGCTCTCTAGTGTCTTGTGTAGAGCAGTGTGGTCTCTCTTGTCTTGTGTGGAGCAGTGTGCTCTCTAGTGTCTTGTGTGGAGCAGTGTGGTCTCTCTTGTCTTGTGTGGAGCAGTGTGCTCTCTCTTGTCTTGTGTAGAGCAGTGTGGTCTCCCTTGTCTTGTGTGGAGCAGTGTGGTCTCTCTTGTCTTGTGTGGAGCAGTGTGGTCTCTCTTGTCTTGTGTAGAGCAGTGTGCTCTCTCTTGTCTTGTGTAGAGCAGTGTGGTCTCCCTTGTCTTGTGTGGAGCAGTGTGGTCTCTCTTGTCTTGTGTGGAGCAGTGTGGTCTCTCTTGTCTTGTGTGGAGCAGTGTGCTCTCTAGTGTCTTGTGTGGAGCAGTGTGGTCTCTCTTGTCTTGTGTGGAGCAGTGTGGTCTCTCTTGTCTTGTGTGGAGCAGTGTGGTCTCTCTTGTCTTGTGTGGAGCAGTGTGGTCTCTAGTGTCTTGTGTGGAGCAGTGTGGTCTCTCTTGTCTTGTGTGGAGCAGTGTGGTCTCTCTTGTCTTGTGTGGAGCAGTGTGGTCTCTCTTGTCTTGTGTGGAGCAGTGTGGTCTCTAGTGTCTTGTGTGGAGCAGTGTGGTCTCTCTTGTCTTGTGTGGAGCAGTGTGGTCTCTAGTGTCTTGTGTGGAGCAGTGTGGTCTCTCTTGTCTTGTGTGGAGCAGTGTGGTCTCTCTTGTCTTGTGTGGAGCAGTGTGGTCTCTAGTGTCTTGTGTGGAGCAGTGTGGTCTCTCTTGTCTTGTGTGGAGCAGTGTGGTCTCTCTTGTCTTGTGTGGAGCAGTGTGGTCTCTCTTGTCTTGTGTGGAGCAGTGTGGTCTCTCTTGTCTTGTGTGGAGCAGTGTGGTCTCTAGTGTCTTGTGTGGAGCAGTGTGGTCTCTCTTGTCTTGTGTGGAGCAGTGTGGTCTCTCTTGTCTTGTGTGGAGCAGTGTGGTCTCTCTTGTCTTGTGTGGAGCAGTGTGGTCTCTCTTGTCTTGTGTGGAGCAGTGTGGTCTCTCTTGTCTTGTGTGGAGCAGTGTGGTCTCTCTTGTCTTGTGTGGAGCAGTGTGGTCTCTCTTGTCTTGTGTGGAGCAGTGTGGTCTCTCTTGTCTTGTGTGGAGCAGTGTGGTCTCTCTTGTCTTGTGTGGAGCAGTGTGCTCTCTCTTGTCTTGTGTGGAGCAGTGTGGTCTCTCTTGTCTTGTGTGGAGCAGTGTGGTCTCTCTTGTCTTGTGTGGAGCAGTGTGGTCTCTAGTGTCTTGTGTGGAGCAGTGTGGTCTCTCTTGTCTTGTGTGGAGCAGTGTGGTCTCTAGTGTCTTGTGTGGAGCAGTGTGGTCTCTCTTGTCTTGTGTGGAGCAGTGTGGTCTCTCTTGTCTTGTGTGGAGCAGTGTGGTCTCTCTTGTCTTGTGTGGAGCAGTGTGCTCTCTCTTGTCTTGTGTGGAGCAGTGTGGTCTCTCTTGTCTTGTGTGGAGCAGTGTGGTCTCTAGTGTCTTGTGTGGAGCAGTGTGGTCTCTAGTGTCTTGTGTGGAGCAGTGTGGTCTCTCTTGTCTTGTGTGGAGCAGTGTGGTCTCTAGTGTCTTGTGTGGAGCAGTGTGGTCTCTCTTGTCTTGTGTGGAGCAGTGTGCTCTCTCTTGTCTTGTGTGGAGCAGTGTGGTCTCTCTTGTCTTGTGTGGAGCAGTGTGCTCTCTAGTGTCTTGTGTGGAGCAGTGTGGTCTCTAGTGTCTTGTGTGGAGCAGTGTGGTCTCTAGTGTCTTGTGTGGAGCAGTGTGGTCTCTCTTGTCTTGTGTGGAGCAGTGTGGTCTCTAGTGTCTTGTGTGGAGCAGTGTGGTCTCTAGTGTCTTGTGTGGAGCAGTGTGGTCTCTAGTGTCTTGTGTGGAGCAGTGTGCTCTCTCTTGTCTTGTGTGGAGCAGTGTGGTCTCTAGTGTCTTGTGTGGAGCAGTGTGGTCTCTAGTGTCTTGTGTGGAGCAGTGTGGTCTCTAGTGTCTTGTGTGGAGCAGTGTGGTCTCTAGTGTCTTGTGTGGAGCAGTGTGCTCTCTAGTGTCTTGTGTGGAGCAGTGTGGTCTCTAGTGTCTTGTGTGGAGCAGTGTGGTCTCTAGTGTCTTGTGTGGAGCAGTGTGCTCTCTAGTGTCTTGTGTGGAGCAGTGTGCTCTCTCTTGTCTTGTGTGGAGCAGTGTGGTCTCTCTTGTCTTGTGTGGAGCAGTGTGGTCTCTAGTGTCTTGTGTGGAGCAGTGTGGTCTCTAGTGTCTTGTGTGGAGCAGTGTGCTCTCTAGTGTCTTGTGTGGAGCAGTGTGCTCTCTCTTGTCTTGTGTGGAGCAGTGTGGTCTCTAGTGTCTTGTGTGGAGCAGTGTGCTCTCTAGTGTCTTGTGTGGAGCAGTGTGGTCTCTCTTGTCTTGTGTGGAGCAGTGTGCTCTCTAGTGTCTTGTGTGGAGCAGTGTGGTCTCTAGTGTCTTGTGTGGAGCAGTGTGCTCTCTCTTGTCTTGTGTGGAGCAGTGTGGTCTCTAGTGTCTTGTGTGGAGCAGTGTGCTCTCTCTTGTCTTGTGTGGAGCAGTGTGCTCTCTCTTGTCTTGTGTGGAGCAGTGTGCTCTCTCTTGTCTTGTGTGGAGCAGTGTGGTCTCTAGTGTCTTGTGTGGAGCAGTGTGCTCTCTCTTGTCTTGTGTGGAGCAGTGTGGTCTCTCTTGTCTTGTGTGGAGCAGTGTGGTCTCTCTTGTCTTGTGTGGAGCAGTGTGCTCTCTAGTGTCTTGTGTGGAGCAGTGTGCTCTCTCTTGTCTTGTGTGGAGCAGTGTGGTCTCTCTTGTCTTGTGTGGAGCAGTGTGCTCTCTTGTCTTGTGTGGAGCAGTGTGCTCTCTCTTGTCTTGTGTGGAGCAGTGTGGTCTCTCTTGTCTTGTGTGAAGCAGTGTGGTCTCTCTTGTCTTGTGTGGAGCAGTGTGGTCTCTCTTGTCTTGTGTGAAGCAGTGTGGTCTCTCTTGTCTTGTGTGGAGCAGTGTGCTCTCTAGTGTCTTGTGTGGAGCAGTGTGGTCTCTCTTGTCTTGTGTGGAACAGTGTGGTCTCTCTTGTCTTGTGTGGAACAGTGCTCTCTCTCTTGTCTTGTGTGGAGCAGTGTGGTCTCTCTTGTCTTGTGTGGAGCAGTGTGCTCTCTAGTGTCTTGTGTGGAGCAGTGTGGTCTCTCTTGTCTTGTGTGGAACAGTGTGGTCTCTCTTGTCTTGTGTGGAACAGTGCTCTCTCTCTTGTCTTGTGTGGAGCAGTGTGGTCTCTCTTGTCTTGTGTGGAGCAGTGTGGTCTCTCTTGTCTTGTGTGGAACAGTGTGGTCTCTCTTGTCTTGTGTGCAGCAGTGGGGTCTCCCTTGTCTTGTGTGGAACAGTGTGGTCTCTCTTGTCTTGTGTGCAGCAGTGGGGTCTCTCTTGTCTTGTGTGGAGCAGTGTGGTCTCTCTTGTCTTGTGTGGAGCAGTGTGGTCTCTCTTGTCTTGTGTGGAGCAGTGTGGTCTCTAGTGTCTTGTGTGGAGCAGTGTGCTCTCTCTTGTCTTGTGTGGAGCAGTGTGCTCTCTCTTGTCTTGTGTGGAGCAGTGTGGTCTCTAGTGTCTTGTGTGGAGCAGTGTGCTCTCTCTAGTGTCTTGTGTGGAGCAGTGTGGTCTCTCTTGTCTTGTGAGGAGCAGTGTGCTCTCTAGTGTCTTGTGTGGAGCAGTGGGGTCTCTCTTGTCTTGTGTGGAGCAGTGTGGTCTCTAGTGTCTTGTGTAGAGCAGTGTGGTCTCCCTTGTCTTGTGTGGAGCAGTGTGGTCTCTAGTGTCTTGTGTAGAGCAGTGTGGTCTCCCTTGTCTTGTGTGGAGCAGTGTGGTCTCCCTTGTCTTGTGTGGAGCAGTGTGGTCTCCCTTGTCTTGTGTGGAGCAGTGTGGTCTCTCTTGTCTTGTGTGGAGCAGTGTGGTCTCTAGTGTCTTGTGTGGAGCAGTGTGGTCTCCCTTGTCTTGTGTGGAGCAGTGTGGTCTCTCTTGTCTTGTGTGGAGCAGTGTGGTCTCTAGTGTCTTGTGTAGAGCAGTGTGGTCTCCCTTGTCTTGTGTGGAGCAGTGTGGTCTCTCTTGTCTTGTGTGGAGCAGTGTGGTCTCTAGTGTCTTGTGTAGAGCAGTGTGGTCTCCCTTGTCTTGTGTGGAGCAGTGTGGTCTCCCTTGTCTTGTGTGGAGCAGTGTGGTCTCCCTTGTCTTGTGTGGAGCAGTGTGGTCTCTAGTGTCTTGTGTAGAGCAGTGTGGTCTCTCTTGTCTTGTGTGGAGCAGTGTGGTCTCCCTTGTCTTGTGTGTAGCAGTGTGGTCTCTCTTGTCTTGTGTGGAGCAGTGTGGTCTCTCTTGTCTTGTGTGGAGCAGTGTGGTCTCTAGTGTCTTGTGTAGAGCAGTGTGGTCTCTAGTGTCTTGTGTGTAGCAGTGTGCTCTCTCTTGTCTTGTGTGGAGCAGTGTGGTCTCTAGTGTCTTGTGTGGAGCAGTGTGGTCTCTAGTGTCTTGTGTGGAGCAGTGTGGTCTCTAGTGTCTTGTGTGGAGCAGTGTGCTCTCTAGTGTCTTGTGTGGAGCAGTGTGGTCTCTAGTGTCTTGTGTGGAGCAGTGTGGTCTCTCTTGTCTTGTGTGGAGCAGCGTGCTCTCTAGTGTCTTGTGTAGAGCAGTGTGGTCTCTCTTGTCTTGTGTGTAGCAGTGTGGTCTCTCTTGTCATGTGTGGAGCAGTGTGGTCTCTAGTGTCTTGTGTGGAGCAGTGTGGTCTCTAGTGTCTTGTGTGGAGCAGTGGGGTCTCTCTTGTCTTGTGTGGAGCAGTGTGGTCTCTCTTGTCTTGTGTGGAGCAGTGTGGTCTCTCTTGTCTTGTGTGGACCAGTGTGGTCTCTCTTGTCTTGTGTGGAGCAGTGTGCTCTCTAGTGTCTTGTGTGGAGCAGTGTGGTCTCTAGTGTCTTGTGTGGAGCAGTGTGGTCTCTCTTGTCTTGTGTGGAGCAGTGTGCTCTCTAGTGTCTTGTGTGGAGCAGTGTGGTCTCTAGTGTCTTGTGTGCAGCAGTGTGGTCTCTAGTGTCTTGTTTGGAGCAGTGTGGTCTCTAGTGTCTTGTGTGAAGCAGTGTGGTCTCTAGTGTCTTGTGTGCAGCAGTGTGGTCTCTAGTGTCTTGTGTGGAGCAGTGGGGTCTCTCTTGTCTTGTGTAGAGCAGTGTGCTCTCTAGTGTCTTGTTTGGAGCAGTGTGGTCTCTCTTGTCTTGTGTGGAGCAGTGTGGTCTCTAGTGTCTTGTTTGGAGCAGTGTGCTCTCTAGTGTCTTGTTTGGAGCAGTGTGCTCTCTCTTGTCTTGTGTGGAGCAGTGTGCTCTCTAGTGTCTTGTTTGGAGCAGTGTGCTCTCTAGTGTCTTGTTTGGAGCAGTGTGGTCTCTCTTGTCTTGTGTGGAGCAGTGTGGTCTCTAGTGTCTTGTGTGGAGCAGTGGGGTCTCTCTTGTCTTGTGTAGAGCAGTGTGCTCTCTAGTGTCTTGTTTGGAGCAGTGTGGTCTCTAGTGTCTTGTTTGGAGCAGTGTGGTCTCTAGTGTCTTGTTTGGAGCAGTGTGCTCTCTAGTGTCTTGTTTGGAGCAGTGTGCTCTCTAGTGTCTTGTTTGGAGCAGTGTGGTCTCTAGTGTCTTGTGTGGAGAAGTGTGCTCTCTAGTGTCTTGTTTGGAGCAGTGTGCTCTCTAGTGTCTTGTTTGGAGCAGTGTGGTCTCTCTTGTCTTGTGTGGAGCAGTGTGGTCTCTAGTGTCTTGTGTGGAGCAGTGTGGTCTCTCTTGTCTTGTGTGGAGCAGTGTGCTCTCTAGTGTCTTGTTTGGAGCAGTGTGCTCTCTAGTGTCTTGTTTGGAGCAGTGTGGTCTCTCTTGTCTTGTGTGGAGCAGTGTGGTCTCTAGTGTCTTGTGTGGAGCAGTGGGGTCTCTCTTGTCTTGTGTAGAGCAGTGTGCTCTCTAGTGTCTTGTTTGGAGCAGTGGGGTCTCTCTTGTCTTGTGTGGAGCAGTGTGCTCT
The DNA here is from genome assembly GCA_034096865.1 of Theodoxus fluviatilis. Classification (NCBI taxonomy): domain Eukaryota; kingdom Metazoa; phylum Mollusca; class Gastropoda; order Cycloneritida; family Neritidae; genus Theodoxus; species Theodoxus fluviatilis. Next base: position 10,304 of record JAWQFJ010011130.1, read on the forward strand.
CTAGTGTCTTGTTTGGAGCAGTGTGGTCTCTAGTGTCTTGTGTGGAGCAGTGTGGTCTCTAGTGTCTTGTGTGGAGCAGTGGGGTCTCTCTTGTCTTGTGTGGAGCAGTGTGCTCTCTAGTGTCTTGTTTGGAGCAGTGTGGTCTCTAGTGTCTTGTGTGGAGCAGTGTGGTCTCTAGTGTCTTGTGTGGAGCAGTGTGGTCTCTAGGGTCTTGTGTGGAGCAGTGTGGTCTCTAGTGTCTTGTTTGGAGCAGTGTGGTCTCTAGTGTCTTGTGTGGAGCAGTGTGGTCTCTAGTGTCTTGTGTGGAGCAGTGGGGTCTCTCTTGTCTTGTGTGGAGCAGTGTGCTCTCTAGTGTCTTGTTTGAAGCAGTGTGGTCTCTAGTGTCTTGTGTGGAGCAGTGTGGTCTCTAGTGTCTTGTGTGGAGCAGTGTGCTCTCTAGTGTCTTGTGTGGAGCAGTGTGGTCTCTAGTGTCTTGTGTGCAGCAGTGTGGTCTCTAGTGTCTTGTTTGGAGCAGTGTGGTCTCTAGTGTCTTGTGTGAAGCAGTGTGGTCTCTAGTGTCTTGTGTGGAGCAGTGTGGTCTCTAGTGTCTTGTGTGGAGCAGTGTGGTCTCTAGTGTCTTGTGTGGAGCAGTGTGGTCTCTAGTGTCTTGTGTGGAGCAGTGTGGTCTCTCTTGTCTTGTGTGGAGCAGTGTGCTCTCTCTGTGTCTTGTGTGGAGCAGTGTGCTCTCTCTTGTCTTGTGTGGAGCAGTGTGGTCTCTCTTGTCTTGTGTGGAGCAGTGTGCTCTCTCTTGTCTTGTGTGGAGCAGTGTGCTCTCTAGTGTCTTGTGTGGAGCAGTGTGGTCTCTCTTGTCTTGTGTGGAGCAGTGTGGTCTCTAGTGTCTTGTGTGGAGCAGTGTGGTCTCTCTTGTCTTGTGTGGAGCAGTGTGCTCTCTCTTGTCTTGTGTGGAGCAGTGTGCTCTCTCTTGTCTTGTGTGGAGCAGTGTGCTCTCTCTTGTCTTGTGTGGAGCAGTGTGGTCTCTCTTGTCTTGTGTGGAGCAGTGTGGTCTCTCTTGTCTTGTGTGGAGCAGTGTGGTCTCTCTTGTCTTGTGTGGAGCAGTGTGCTCTCTAGTGTCTTGTGTGGAGCAGTGTGCTCTCTAGTGTCTTGTGTGGAGCAGTGTGGTCTCTAGTGTCTTGTGTGGAGCAGTGTGGTCTCTAGTGTCTTGTGTGGAGCAGTGTGGTCTCTCTTGTCTTGTGTGGAGCAGTGTGGTCTCTCTTGTCTTGTGTGGAGCAGTGTGGTCTCTCTTGTCTTGTGTGGAGCAGTGTGGTCTCTCTTGTCTTGTGTGGAGCAGTGTGGTCTCTCTTGTCTTGTGTGGAGCAGTGTGCTCTCTCTTGTCTTGTGTGGAGCAGTGTGGTCTCTCTTGTCTTGTGTGGAGCAGTGTGGTCTCTCTTGTCTTGTGTGGAGCAGTGTGCTCTCTAGTGTCTTGTGTGGAGCAGTGTGGTCTCTAGTGTCTTGTGTGGAGCAGTGTGGTCTCTCTTGTCTTGTGTGGAGCAGTGTGGTCTCTCTTGTCTTGTGTGGAGCAGTGTGGTCTCTAGTGTCTTGTGTGGAGCAGTGTGGTCTCTAGTGTCTTGTGTGGAGCAGTGTGGTCTCTCTTGTCTTGTGTGGAGCAGTGTGCTCTCTAGTGTCTTGTGTGGAGCAGTGTGGTCTCTCTTGTCTTGTGTGGAGCAGTGTGCTCTCTCTTGTCTTGTGTGGAGCAGTGTGGTCTCTCTTGTCTTGTGTGGAGCAGTGTGGTCTCTAGTGTCTTGTGTGGAGCAGTGTGGTCTCTAGTGTCTTGTGTGGAGCAGTGTGGTCTCTCTTGTCTTGTGTGGAGCAGTGTGCTCTCTCTTGTCTTGTGTGGAGCAGTGTGGTCTCTCTTGTCTTGTGTGGAGCAGTGTGGTCTCTCTTGTCTTGTGTGGAGCAGTGTGGTCTCTCTTGTCTTGTGTGGAGCAGTGTGGTCTCTCTTGTCTTGTGTGGAGCAGTGTGGTCTCTCTTGTCTTGTGTGGAGCAGTGTGGTCTCTCTTGTCTTGTGTGGAGCAGTGTGGTCTCTCTTGTCTTGTGTGGAGCAGTGTGGTCTCTAGTGTCTTGTGTGGAGCAGTGTGGTCTCTCTTGTCTTGTGTGGAGCAGTGTGGTCTCTAGTGTCTTGTGTGGAGCAGTGTGGTCTCTCTTGTCTTGTGTGGAGCAGTGTGGTCTCTCTTGTCTTGTGTGGAGCAGTGTGGTCTCTCTTGTCTTGTGTGGAGCAGTGTGCTCTCTAGTGTCTTGTGTGGAGCAGTGTGGTCTCTCTTGTCTTGTGTGGAGCAGTGTGGTCTCTCTTGTCTTGTGTGGAGCAGTGTGCTCTCTAGTGTCTTGTGTGGAGCAGTGTGGTCTCTCTTGTCTTGTGTGGAGCAGTGTGGTCTCTCTTGTCTTGTGTGGAGCAGTGTGGTCTCTAGTGTCTTGTGTGGAGCAGTGTGGTCTCTAGTGTCTTGTGTGCAGCAGTGTGGTCTCTAGTGTCTTGTGTGGAGCAGTGTGGTCTCTCTTGTCTTGTGTGAAGCAGTGTGGTCTCTAGTGTCTTGTGTGGAGCAGTGTGGTCTCTCTTGTCTTGTGTGGAGCAGTGTGGTCTCTCTTGTCTTGTGTGGAGCAATGTGCTCTCTAGTGTCTTGTGTGGAGCAGTGTGGTCTCTCTTGTCTTGTGTGGAGCAGTGTGGTCTCTCTTGTCTTGTGGGGAGCAGTGTGGTCTCTAGTGTCTTGTGTGGAGCAGTGTGGTCTCTAGTGTCTTGTGTGGAGCAGTGTGGTCTCTAGTGTCTTGTGTGGAGCAGTGTGGTCTCTAGTGTCTTGTGTGGAGCAGTGTGGTCTCTAGTGTCTTGTGTGCAGCAGTGTGGTCTCTAGTGTCTTGTGTGGAGCAGTGTGCTCTCTTGTCTTGTGTGGAGCAGTGTGGTCTCTAGTGTCTTGTGTGGAGCAGTGTGGTCTCTAGTGTCTTGTGTGGAGCAGTGTGGTCTCTAGTGTCTTGTGTGGAGCAGTGTGGTCTCTAGTGTCTTGTTTGGAGCAGTGTGGTCTCTAGTGTCTTGTGTGGAGCAGTGTGCTCTCTAGTGTTTTGTGTGGAGCAGTGTGCTCTCTCTTGTCTTGTGTGCAGCAGTGTGGTCTCTAGTGTCTTGTTTGGAGCAGTGTGGTCTCTAGTGTCTTGCGTGGAGCAGTGTGCTCTCTAGTGTTTTGTGTGGAGCAGTGTGGTCTCTAGTGTCTTGTGTGCAGCAGTGTGGTCTCTAGTGTCTTGTTTGGAGCAGTGTGGTCTCTAGTGTCTTGTGTGGAGCAGTGTGCTCTCTAGTGTCCTGTGTGGCGCAAAGTGCTCTCTCTTGTCTTGTGTGGAGCAGTGTGCTCTCTAGTGTCTTGTGTGGAGCAGTGTGCTCTCTAGTGTCTTGTGTGGAGCAGTGTGGTCTCTAGTGTTTTGTGTGGAGCAGTGTGGTCTCTAGTGTCTTGTGTGGAGCAGTGTGGTCTCTAGTGTCTTGCGTGGAGCAGTGTGCTCTTTCTTGTCTTGTGTGGAGCGTTGTGCTCTATACTTTTTAGATCAAAAGAGCTGTGACTTAACTATGAAAACAAGGAAGTTTTCGTTTTTCATATGTTCGGGGTCAACTGGTCTTTGCCATTCCTCTGCAGCTGTGATGCACGTGTTGCCCAGGCCGGAGCCGTGGGTGTTGCTTTGTGGTGTACATTCAGTCATGGACGAGACACTCAAGACAAAATTTCAAGGCAGCTTTTCTTTATTGTTCAAAACAAAATACTTTACTTATGCAGTCGATTCATTAATATGCGAAAGACATCCACGTGCCTTAAATACTTTGTTGAAGGGTAAGTTTCTCCATAACTAGTGTGATGTAAAGAAACAAAATACTTTGCATGTAATTTTAGCAAGATCCTTTCATATACGTAGAAAATGATATTCTAGACATGATGTTGAAAACCTGCGGGGGATTGCCAGAAACAAATGCCGAAATGCCATTGACTCCGGTTTCCTTGAAATGTAAATGTTCTATGTATCCACAGTGAGAGACCCGTTCTGACCAAGCCAACAGGAAGTGGGCGTGGCACTGTGGCCACAGTGAGAGACCCGTTCTGACCAAGCCAGGGGGAAGTGGGCGTGGCACTGTGGCCACAGTGAGAGACCCGTTCTGACCAAGCCAGGGCGAAGTGGGCGTGGCACTGTGGCCACAGTGAGAGACCCGTTCTGACCAAGCCAGGGGGAAGTGGGCGTGGCACTGTGGCCACAGTGAGAGACCCGTTCTGACCAAGCCAGGGCGAAGTGGGCGTGGCACTGTGGCCACAGTGAGAGACCCGTTCTGACCAAGCCAACAGGAAGTGGGCGTGGCACTGTGGCCACAGTGAGAGACCCGTTCTGACCAAGCCAGGGGGAAGTGGGCGTGGCACTGTACCCACAGTGACAGACCCGTTCTGAACAAGCCAGGGGAAAGTGGGCGTGGCACTGTGGCCACAGTGAGAGACCCGTTCTGACTAGCCAGGGGAAAGTGGGCGTGGCACTGTGGCCACAGTGAGACACCCGTTCTGACCAAGCCAGGGCGAAGTGGGCGTGGCACTGTGGCCACAGTGAGAGACGCGTTCTGACCAAGCCAGGGCGAAGTGGGCGTGGCACTGTGGCCACAGTGAGAGACCCGTTCTGACCAAGCCAGGGGAAAGTGGGCGTGGCACTGTTGCTGTGCGGCCAGGAATGCATGGCTGGGTCTGACCAAGGGGAAATTAGTTTTTGACAATTTCCGAGAGATGAAACTATTGTGAATCACGTAGAGTTAGGAATTTCTCGAATTCTGCTTAGAAATAAATTTACAATCTTTAAAATCGGTTTTTGTGTCAGTCTAACGTTAACGGGTTTTTTATCGGAAAATTTTCTATGGACATTCACTCATTACTTTGTCATAAGGTTGCCTCTTTCAAGATACTGTAACACATTTGGTATAAAATTCATGAACATTCTATGGACTTTCCAACTATGTGTCTTTTTGAATTAAAAAAAATCGACCCAATCTTGGTTTTTCCAGAATAGGTTACACTATTCTCATGGCGGTCCAGAGGTTATCTTTCATTGAAAAGATGGAAGAATATTTTAAGTTTTTGGGGTCAATAACGTATTGGGTTAATATCTAACAGGTTGTTCATGCAAAAGTCAAACTTGTAGAAGAAACAGAGTGAACGAAGGATGAATCTAGCAGTCCAGTGAATTCCGACCTGCTTGCTCACGTCCACGTCATCGGTCAGCAGTCGCCACACACCCAGGCGGTGCAGGAATCTGATTGGTGCGTACATCATGTGACTGACGTCATGGTCGTGGTAGAGGGCGTAGCAAGACACGATGACGTCATTGACCACCATCGTGCCGTCAACAGTGAGAGGGGCGATGACGGATTTCAGTTTCTGTCGAGTCACTCTCTGGAACGAAGCAAGCACGATGTGTACTTCAGATGGTCCTAAAGCCTGAAATATTGATTTATGTTCAGAAAAAGCACAATCAAACAGTGAAGGTATGATCATTACGTTTGGTGATTACTTGCTGATTTTTACGTACCACAACTCTCCGAAGCTCCAATTCCCTCATGTTGACGTCATAAATATACATCATGTGACCAAGAGTCACCCTCGAGGCAGGAATGGCCAGTGAACCACTTCCGGCATGGATGAACAAAAGATGGCCGGGACTCGCTATTAAAGGGAGGGAACTGTTCTCTGTCCAAACGTGCACGTACTCGATCACCTGAGGAAGAGAACACTTCAAGTGTATTTTTGGTCTGTTGTACTTTTAACAAGAGCAGGAAGAGACTGAAGCAGAGGGTATAGATAGGCGTCCGGAAAGGAGGAAATTAGCTGTCCAGGGCAAGTACATGCAGCTACAATAGAGCACTCTGTAAACTTCCGCCAAGGGAGTCACAATCTTCCTGCCAAAGCGTGTATAATTCAGGCAGGATGTTCTGCTATCCAGACCTGATCCCACGAAGTTTAGTTCAGTTTAGCGCCTGCTAGAGGTCTCTGTGTGTCAGTTTAGCGCCTGCTAGAGGTCTCTGTATGTGGAACGCAGACTCCACTGAAATGAATAGTTGACGTCATCAACTTCATAATGGGCGATAACACATATATTTATTGTTGTAATTCAAAAACAAAGTAGCAGATTACCTCCAAATTTAGGTGCAAATTTGAAGAAAATTTAATCAGAACCCTCATTGAACTTTTTGAGTTATTTTGCTGAATAATGAGTTGATGAACAAACTACTGAGCTAGAGAGCACTCTGAGAGCGGAGACCACTGAGGAAGCACACATTTTCCCTCCATGGCCTGCATGTTTAATTCAGGCAGCATGTTCTGCTAGCCAGGCCTGACGTTACGGGTTACATACGAAGTTCAGTTCATCGCGGCGATGACATTTCTCTTTGTGGCTGTAAGTTCAAAACGCGATACCAGAAAACCGTCCAACTTTAATGGTTTGCTTCCCGAGCAAATCCATGACCGTTTACTAAATTTAATTAGAATCCGTTGGATCACGTTGAGTTAGTTTGCGGATTAGCGAACTAACAAAGAACGAATGAACTAACCGAGGTAAAAACGTGACCCCTTTGGCAGAGGTTAAACATGAGAGGGTTGACTGTTTCTTTTACGGTTCCTTGATCAGCGAGCATGGAAGGTTTACTTGGTGGCTTGGAGGGTGAGGGGCTTTGGAGATGTGTCTGGTCATTTCTTGTCACGTGTCGTTTACGTTTTGCAAGACACGCTACCCCCCGGAACCTTATCGAGTTTTAGACTTGGGCTTCAGTGCCCTGGCAATCCGTTGTATTGGACCTGGGTAATAATGTTGATTTCAATAGCTGCTATGACTATCTCAGGTCATCCGCACACAAAAAAATAATCTAACTCTCGATCTAAAAAAGTTACGGCAGATAACATCTTTCTCTAGTAAGGAGACGCTGAAGGAACGGTGTCACCATTAAAAACTGTATGACGTCACCATTTCAGGGTCTCGGTGCAGCAAGAGCAGGATTTCGCTGTACACCAGTCGCGTCCCTTGAATCACGGCCATCACGCGGTCGCCAGGACGCAGGGAAGCTAGAGTTACCTCCCTCCCATCTTCCAATCGCGTCCGAGAATGCTGGGGAAAGCAGCTGCCGGCACTCAACGGAACTGAAGAGAATCAACGGATGACTGAATGAACGGATGACTCAATGAACGGATGACTCAATGAACGGATGACTCAATGAACGGATGACTGTACGATCAGATGACTGAATGAACGGATGACTCAATGAACGGATGACTGGATGAACGGATGAGTGAATGGATTGATGACTGAATGAACGGATGACGGAATGAACGGATGACTGGATGAACGGATGAGTGAATGGATTGATGACTGAATGAACGGATGACGGAATGAACGGATGACGGAATGAACGGATGACTGAATGATCGGATGACTGAATGAACGGATGAATGAATGAACGGATGAATGAATGAACGGATGAATGAATGAACGGATGACTGAATAAATGAATGACTGAATGAATGGATGGCTGAATGATCGGATGACTGAATGAACGGATGAATGAATGAACGGATGAATGAATGAACGGATGAATGAATGAACGGATGACTGAATAAATGAATGACTGAATGAACGGATGAATGAATGAATGGATGACTGAATGAACGGATGACTGAATGAGCGGATGAATGAATGAACGGATGAATGAATGAACGGATGAATGAATGAACGGATGACTGAATGAGCGGATGAATGAATGAACGGATGACTGAATGAACGGATGACTGAATGAACGGATGACTCAATGATCAGATGACTGAATGAGCGGATGACTGAATGAACGGATGACTGTATGATCAGATGACTGAATGAACGGATGACTCAATGAACGGATGACTGGATGAACGGATGAGTGAATGGATTGATGACTGAATGAACGGATGACGGAATGAACGGATGACTGAATGAACGGATGACTGAATGAACGGATGACTGAATGAATGGATGACTGAATGATCGGATGACTGAATGAGCGGATGAATGAATGAGCGGATGAATGAATGAACGGATGAAAGAATGCATGAAAGAATATGGTTTTACAGTCCTTTAGCCTTTATAGACTACAGAAGGCCATTCGCAAAAACAATCATGAGTGGTTAGAGTCAGAGCAAGTATCGTGTTTGTGTGTGTATGCGTGTGTGTATGCATGTGTGTGTATGCGTGTGTGTGTATGTGTGTGTCTGTGAATATGTGAGTATGTGCGTGTGTATGTGCATGTGTGTGCGTGCGTTCGTGCGTGCGTGCGTGTATGTGTATGTGTTTATGTGTGTGTTTATGTGTGTGTATATGTGTGTGTATGTGTGTCTCTGTGTGTGAGTGTGTGTGTGTTTGTGTATGTATGTGTGTGTATGTGTGTCTGTGTGTGTATGTGTGTGTGTATCTGTGTGTGTGTGTGTCTGTGTGTGTCTGTGTGAGCGTGTGTGCGTGTGCGTGTATATGTGTGTGTGTTTGTGTGTATGTGTGTGTATATGTTTGTGCATCTGTGTGTCTCTGTGTGTGTATGTGTGTGTATGTTTGTGAGTATGTGTGTGTGTGTATGTAGACATGTGTGTGTGTGAGTGTGTGTGTGTTTGTATGTGTGTGTATGTGTGTTTGTGTGTGTATGGTATGTATGTGTGTGTATGTATGTGTGTGTATGTGTGTGTGTGTTTGTGTGTGTATGTGTGTGTGTGTTTGTGTGTGTATGTGTGTGTGTTTGTGTGTGTATGGTATGTATGTGTGTGTGTGTGTTTGTGTGTGTGTGTGTGTGTGTGTGTGACGGGGTCTAGGTCGGCGGGTGGAGACACCTGGTGGGCTGAGGGTGTGGTGTGGGTCATGTCTCCTTCTCAGTCCCGGGTCTCACCTGTGACACGTGCGGCTGGGTGAGCATGGTCACAGTGCTCGAGGGGCAGACTGTGAGACGGACTTTTCAGTTTGAGAATTACCATCCCTCGAGTTAGACATCTGCTTTCCCTCGACAGGTGAGACCCGTCATTGTTGCATGTTGATTCTGATTATTGATTTCATCATTTTAATGGAATTTTCTGCATTTTAATTTTAACATGATTGTGTAATACTGAACTTTTACCTGAAAATTAGGTCGCGTCGTTTTCTCATTTGCCCTCCTTTTGCTTTCGTTTTCATGTGACAAAAGTTCATGAAGCAGTGATGACGAGGTCACTAATAAAAAAACGGCGTGAACGGCTCAATTCAAGAAAAGTGTGCCTTTGTGGTACTTGTTACGTGTGTGTGTGTGTGTGTGTGTGTGTGTGTGTGTGTGTGTGTGTGTGTGTGTGTGTGTGTGTGTGTGTGACGAAACGCATATTCCCACTAGGCGTTTGTTGTTGTTTAATTATGCAGTGGGGTGGGTATTGTCAGCCAGACCATAGTAGCGTAGACATTTTGCAAGACCAGTGTAGATGAAGGAAATATGCTCTGCGTGTGTAGGACTTGAGAAAGGAAAATAAACATTGAATCCTGTTTTCCTGCCTGAGGTGAAAGTTACTTAATAGAGCATTTAATCTGAAATCAAGCACATCTCGGTTGATGTTTGACCATTGACCAATCCCCAGTGAACCTTTCAGAAGACTGACAAATGATGTGGTTCGGTTGACTGATCAATCATGAATGACTTGCGAGAGGGACATGTGACTAATTTAGTATTTATACAGCCGAACGATGATTGGTCAATTAGAGAAAAACGATACTCAAGACCATCCCTGGTCCTGAGATTGAACGGGAAAGGCGAGGAGTTTTTGGCGGGCGTATATAACCCGTGTTGTCTCGAAGTGCGGGGCGCCCGTACAAGTTTTTTTAAATTTAGGAACAGACCTCATGAAGGAAATTGGTGCCCTGTTCGTATGGTTCCCTGCTGAATAAGCTGTAACAAGATGAAGTTTCCACTACGAAAAGTTCCAGAACAACGCCCAGTCTAGACCAGGCGGTTTCCACGTGTTTCGCCTTATCGCCCAGAGTGCAGAATGGAGTTTTGCGCTCGCCCTCGCCTGAGAGAAAACTACAGCGACGGGTTTTCAAGCCTCTCCATCAGGAGTTTTCCTCCACAGAAAATACGCTGGACTGTCGCCCCTCAAACAGAAGATAACCCCGGAGTTCTCCGGTGGTCAAGGAGAGCCCCGTTCCAGAAGAAAGGTTGGCTCCATTTTTGCACCTACATTCTCCAGGCCTGCGGCCGTCCCGCCGCCTGTCACATGGAGGCCCATTCTGAACACAGAGATACTATCTCTGACACAGGTTGGTCACGTGACTTCGAATCCACATTCCAATGATTCTATCAATCAAAATTCAACATGATCAGAAGACCATTGAGAGTAAAAAGAGGCGATTCTATTTCACTCCAATTATTTATCCCGATAGATAAACAAATTTGGTGTTCTAATAAAACTAATCTATGAGATTTTCAGGAAATCATTTGAGAACTACTTTTAGCGCGAACGTGTCTATAAGGTTGCAAGCTGCCTTGAGCACGTGCGATTGTGTATATACAGTAGTCGCCGCTTATTAAAAACACATTGGGACCGAACAAAAGTGTTTTTAATAAGCGGCGTTTATATTAACCGGCACTTCCCGCTTCACCAAGCCGTTGCGTTTCTTCCACCTGTTAAACCACCCATTTGTAGCTTTGAATTCGGAGCGACCAAGCTGGGAAGCAATCTGTTCCGCCTTCTGACACAGGATTGGGCCGTTTACAGGTGTGTTGCGTGCTTGGATAGAGTCGAACCACCGCTTTAAGCCATCTTCTGTCTCTTTATCCTTCCCGCAGCGCCGACGCTTCCTTTGGCCTTGACTGGAGCCCTCTGCGATATCAGCCCTAAGTTCATCTTCTTTTTTCAGTGTCTGGCACAGAAATGATGCCGACACACCCAAAATGTCAGCACCCTCCCTCAAACTTTTAGAATTTAGCTCTCGGTAGCGATCAAGCAAGTCCACTTTGTCTTTGGGTGTCATTTCTGTTCTTTTTCTTTTCTTTGGAGCTGAAGTTAAAGCCATTTTCTGATTCACTGCTTATCCAGCGAGACTAGACAGTGTTGAATTGACATCTGACGGTTTGCTGACAAGGTACGTGTAATCACTGTTCACACAAACGCTGAAGCGTCTTTAGTTGTCATCTAACGGTTTGCTGACAAGAATTCACAACCAGAGATCGACTCTGACCCTCCGAACTCGCTCAATGAAGTATAAATATTGCTGTTGTATTCAAAGTCCTTATAATTAGTAGAGTTCACAATATTACACTCTTGTGATTCGAATTTTACCGCATACAAGTTTTACATTCATGGGAAATCGATGTTTAGAAAATGAACTGACGGAAAAATGGCTGCCAGTATGGAGTGTATCACAACAAGCGGAGGAATACACTCACGATGTGATATGGCATTCAGCGTGGCTGTTCAGAACGGTGGTATGCATGTTATGGAAGAATTTAGGCTATCACGTGACCAACCTGTTGCTGAGACTATATTCACTAGTCTCAGCCACGCTGAATGATGGAGGCCTAGCCGTGTCGTCTGCTAGCGTCCTCACCCCGGCTGCGCTTTACATCTACGATCATCCCCAGAGCTCTTCCTCCGCTCCCAGGCCAAGTTCAAGTCTCAGGACCCCTCCTCATCTCTTGGAAGAGACGAATACCGTCTGCCCGCTCAGGCGTCGGAATTCTCCATTCATCGTTTGTGAAAGTGTTTTTCTGAATGGATATCCCAATTCCCCTTCCCCCTCCAGCTCACCACCCCTCGCCACGTGCGGGTGAAGTAGCCTCTGATTGGCTGTGAATTTTCATCGAGCTCAGTTATCTCACTGGTCTGGCAGACTACTTAAGGGTTTTATTTTGGGAAATGATTTTAGATCACCATGATTATTATTATTATTTGGTAATTTGATTGTAGCAACTATATCATATTTAGGCATTTGATTTCATGAGAAGTAAAGAGTTTGAATTGTGATTTCTTTGTTCCCACTTCTCATTTTCAGACTTGTGTCATCTATGTTTGAGTGAGAATGGAAGGTTCGAGTAGGTGTGTGCAGTTCACCCCTAGACTAGAAACGATCCCAAATTAAAGCTTTTAATAATCATACACCCCTACTCGTAACAGTGTGTGTGTGTGTGTGTTATGTGTGTGTGTGTGTATGCGTGCGCAAGAGAGAGAAGAAAAGGCGACAAGACAGAGAGAGTGGGGGATGAAGGTAGAGGTGGGGGTGGGGAGGGGGGAGAGGGGAAGGGGGAAGGGAGAGGGGGGAGAGGGGAGAGGGGGTCAAAGACGTACTGGAGACGCAGTAGCACACGTGACAACCGTCCGGGTCGAATCTGCTTCGCTGGAAGTTGACGAGAGTGGAGCAGGGGTTGCCACACTTGAACTCCTTGCACGGGATGACTGGCACTGTCACAGTCAGTGTCATTCCCTTCAGCGCCAGCCCTCGCCCACTCAATGGATGAATGCAGTGTTACATACGGCCTATCCGCCTTTGTAGGCTATGCAAGGCCATTGGTCATGAAAAATCATTTGAAGAGGAGAAGCAGGAGAAGAAGGATGAGCAGGAGGAGGAGGAGCAGACGCATGAGAAGGAACATGAGGAGGAGAAGGAGCATGATAAAGAGCATGAGTAGGAGCATGAGGAGGAAGAAAAGCATGAGGAGGAGGGGGAGGAGCGAGGAGGAGGATGGAGAAGGAGGGGGAGGAGGTGGAGGAAGAGGATGAGGATAATGGAGGATGAGGAGGATGGATGATGATGATGATGAGGAGGAGGAGGAGGAAAAGGATGGAGGAGGAGGAGGAGGAGAGGAGGAGGAGGAGAGGAGATGAAGAGAGGAGAGGATGAGAGGATGAGGAGGATGAGATGAGAAGGAAGGAGGATGAGGAGTAGGAGCAGAAGGAGGAGGATGAGGAGGAAGAGGAGGAGGAGGAGGAGGAGAGGAGGAGGACTAGGAGGAGGAGATGAGAGGAGGATGACGAGGAGGAGGAGATGAGAGGATGAGGAGGAGGAGGAGGAGGAGAGAGGAGGATGACGAGGAGGAGGAGATGAGAGGAGGAGGAGGAGGAGAGGAGGAGGAGGAGAGGGAGGAGGAGGAGGGAGAGGAGATGAGGAGGAGAGGAGATGAGAGGAGAGGAGGAGGAGAGGAGATGAAGGAGGAAGAGGAGAGGAGGAGGAGATGGAGAAGGAGGAGAGGAGAGGAGGAGGAAGATGGAGATGAAGGAGGAAGATGGAGAGAAGGAGGATGATGGAGAGAGGAGGAGAGATGGAGAAGGAGGAGGAAGATGGAGAAGGAGGAGGAAGATGGAGAGGAGGAGGAAGATGGAGAAGGAGGAGGAAGATGGAGAAGGAGGAGGAAGATGGAGAAGGAGGAGGAAGATGGAGATGAAGGATGGAGATGGAGATGAAAGGAGAAGATGGAGAAGGAGGAGGAAGATGGAGATGAAAGGAGAAGATGGAGAAGGAGGAGGAAGATGGAGAAGGAGGAAGATGGAGATGAAGGAGGAAGATGGAGATGAAGGAGGAAGATGGAGATGAAGGAGGAAGATGGAGATGAAGGAGGAAGATGGAGATGAAGGAGGAAGATGGAGATGAAGGAGGAAGATGGAGATGAAGGAGGAAGATGGAGAAGGAGGAGGAAGATGGAGATGAAGGAGGAAGATGGAGATGAAGGAGGAAGATGGAGAAGGAGGAGGAAGATGGAGAGGCAGGAGGAAGATGGAGATGAAGGAGGAAGATGGAGTTGAAGGTGGAAGATGGAGAAGGAGGAGGAAGATGGAAATGAAGGAGGAAGATGGAGATGAAGGAAGAAGATGGAAAAGGAGGAGGAAGATGAAGATGAAGGAAGAAGATGGAGAAGGAGGAGGAAGATGGAGATGAAGGAGGAAGATGGAGATGAAGGAGGAAGATGGAGATGAAGGAGGAAGATGGAGATGAAGGAGGAAGATGGAGATGAAGGTGGAAAATGGAGATGAAGGACGAAGATGGAGATGAAGGTGGAAAATGGAGAAGAAGGAGGAAGATGGAGATGACGAAGGAAGATGGAGATGACGGAGGAAGATGGAGAAGGAGGACGAAGATGGAGAAGGAGGACGAAGATGGAGATGAAGGAGGAAGATGGAGAAGAAGGAGGAAGATGGAGATGAAGGTGGAAGATGGAGATGAAGGAGGAAGATGGAGATGAAGGTGGAAGATGGAGATGAAGGTGGAAGATGGAGAAGGAGGATTAAGATGATGACGGAGGAAGATGGAGATGAAGGAGGAAGATGGAGATGACGGAGGAATATGGAGATGAAGGAGGAAGATGGAGATGACGGAGGAAGATGGAGATGACGGAGGAAGATGGAGATGAAGGAGGAATATGGAGATGAAGGAGGAAGATGGAGATGACGGAGGAAGATGGAGATGACGGAGGAAGATGGGGATGAAGGAGGAAGATGGAGATGACGGAGGAAGATGTAGATGACGGAGGAAGATGGAGATGAAGGAGGAAGATGGAGATGACGGAGGAAGATGTAGATGAAGGAGGAATATGGAGATGAAGGAGGAAGATGGAGATGACGGAGGAAGATGGGGATGAAGGAGGAAGATGGGGATGACGGAGGAAGATGGGGATGAACGGGGAAGATGTAGATGCAGGAGGAAGATGGAGATGCAGGAGGAAGATGAAGATGAAGGAGGAAGATGAAGATGAAGGAGGAAGATGGAGGTGAAGGAGGAAGATGGAGACGAAGGAGGAAGATGGAGACGAAGGAGGAAGATAGAAAAGGAGGAGGAAGATGGAGATGAAGGTGAAAGATGGAGAAGGAGGAGGACGGAGAGAGAGTAGAATAGAAGAGGAGGAGGGGGATGGAGGAGGAGAATGAGTAAAATGGAGATGAAGGAGGAATACTATAAGAAGGGTGGAGGAGGATGGAGGAGAATTGAGGAGGATGGAGGAGGGAGACGAAAGGAGGAGAAGGGAGGAAGAGGGAGGAGAAGGGAAGAAGAGGGAAGGAGAGGGAAGAGGAGGTAGGAGGAGTGAGGAGGAGGGAGGAGGAGGGAAGAGGAGGGAGGAGAAAGGAGGAGGAGGGAGGAAGGAGGAGGAGGAGGAGGTAGGAGGAGGAGGAGGGAGAAGGAGGAGGAGGGAGAAGGAGGATTAGGAGAAAGAGGAGGACTAGGAGGATGAGGATGAGGAGTATCCAGATGTAGGAGGAGGAGAAGGAGGAGGAGGAGGATGGAGGGAGGAGGAGGAGGGAGGGAGGAGGAGAATGGACAGAGGGAGAGGAGGGAGCGAGGAGGAGGAGATGAGCGGAAGGAGGATGATCAAATGACGGAATGGACTCCACGTGAAAGCTGCAACACAGAATTACCCGTCGGTGCTGGTCTAGTTGTAGGTGCTGGTGTAGTAGAGTTGGTGGCGTTGATGGAAACCGTGGTGAGGTCAGGGGTTATTTGACCGGAAATGTACATGAAGGTCATTGCGGCAAGACAGAGAAGAGTCCACCCTGGCGATGGCATGCTGTGTGGTGCGTCCTGGCTATCGGGGAATACACCAATGCCAAATGCTGTCTCCAAAACCGCTTCAGGAGCGAAGCGTCACGCCCGCACCTTGCCACGTCAGGAGTGACGTCATCAGAAGCACTGACCTTTATCATCAGCAGAAGTTTCGGCTTTGTGAAGTTCTGGCGTGTCAGTGCCACCAAAGATTATAGGTAACCTATAATCTTTGGTGCCACTGACAAACAAAGCAAGTCATCCGACCCATTGGAGGCGATGTCATATGCTAAATGCAGCATTTCGTGAGGAACTTGATGAATATGTTCTGTAAAACATTCGAACTTTAAATTTTAAAATAAATCATAGGCCGGGCATACTTGCTTTATTGACTCACGGTAAGAACAACAAAGCCAACAATTAGGGAGAACGTTATTATTAGATGAACGAACTCGCAACACGGCACCGCCTAGACGGCACGTACGCATGCATGGGGAAGGGACGGTGTGCAAGGAGGCAAGTCTTCCAAAGGTGCGAGACCGATGCAGAAATTCCATGAGCAAGATGTCTTCTGGTGCAACACGCCGCCCTTGGAAAAGTTCCGTAAAACGCGAGCAAGTTTCACGTCAAAATGTGATCATATCATTTATAGCATCCTGTAGGCTATATAACCGTGAACAGTGTATGATTTACTTCATCCTGTAAGCTGCATAACCGTGAACAGTGTATGATTTACTTCATCCTGTAGGCTATATAACCGTGAACAGTGTATGATTTACTTCATCCTGTAGGCTATATAACCGTGAACAGTGTATGATTTACTTCATCCTGTAGGCTATATAACCGTGAACAGTGTATGATTTACTTCATCCTGTAGGCTATATAACCGTGAACAGTGTATGATTTACTTCATCCTGTAAGCTGCATAACCGTGAACAGTGTATGATTTACTTCATCCTGTAGGCTATATAACCGTGAACAGTGTATGATTTACTTCATCCTGTAAGCTGCATAACCGTGAACAGTGTATGATTTACTTCATCCTGTAGGCTACATAACCGTGAACAGTGTATGATTTACTTCATCCTGTAGGCTATATAACCGTGAACAGTGTATGATTTACTTCATCCTGTAGGCTATATAACCGTGAACAGTGTATGATTTACTTCATCCTGTAAGCTGCATAACCGTGAACAGTGTATGATTTACTTCATCCTGTAGGCTATATAACCGTGAACAGTGTATGATTTACTTCATCCTGTAAGCTGCATAACCGTGAACAGTGTATGATTTACTTCATCCTGTAGGCTATATAACCGTGAACAGTGTATGATTTACTTCATCCTGTAGGCTATATAACCGTGAACAGTGTATGATTTACTTCATCCTGTAGGCTATATAACCGTGAACAGTGTATGATTTACTTCATTCTGTAGGCGAGATAATTGCGGATTTGCATCAAGAGTGCTTTCTTAATCATGACACCTACTCACACCATGGCACATTATCATAAAGAGCCAGCGCGCGTGATAAACCAGTCGAAATAAAGTACAACACTCCACACACGCATATTCACAGCACGGCTTCCTGTTCATTTGATCTATTTGCAGTAAACATCGCAGTGATGCATTTACTTAGAAAGTTTATGAGTTTTACGTCGTTGAGTTGTGGGGTTATCTCACACAAGAAATTGTCGCACCGACAGATCAACAAGCAAAAACATCTAGGAGGAAGCGTACCCGCGGGATTCAAACCATACAAAAAGCGAGCAGATGAAATGATTCACGATTTTTTTGGGGGGCGGTGTAGCATAAATACAAGAATAAAACGATTATATCAATCTGATGCTGAACGAAGTAAGTGTCGAGACGGCAGCTTAAAGAGGCCATGTGAGAAATACCTATCCAGATGTGGCACAAAAGTAAGGTAGTAATCCCATATGACGGCTCTCCTACATAAAAATGATGTTAAGACGACGACGACTTCAACCACGACGACCACGACGACGATGAAGAAGATGAAGATGAAGATGATTAAAAATAAGATGATGATAAATATAATGATGATGCTGATGATGATGGCACCACCACCACCACTACTGATTTAGCCGAATTCTAAACATCGTGAAGCTCACCGTATTTACAAAATACAAAAGACATTGATTTATGTAAAACTGGAAAGAAATAGTAACATTCTTCAGAGCAATCACGAAAGCAAGGAGGGGAAGGCAGAGAAATGGTAAAATTGAAAGAAACATAATACTGACTGTTAATGTAGCTAGGCCTCAAGCGACAAGTGCAGACCGGTGGTTGTCTGTCGCAAGCGACAAGTGCAGACCGGTGATTGTCTGTCGCAAGCGACAAGGGCAGACCGGTGGTTGTCTGTCGCAAGCGACAAGTGCAGACCGGTGGTTGTCTGTCGCAAGCGACAAGGGCAGACCGGTGGTTTTCTGTCGCAAGCGACAAGTGCAGACCGGTGGTTGTCTGTCGCAAGCGACAAGGGCAGACCGGTGGTTGTCTGTCGCAAGCGACAAGAGCATTTCAATGGTTCTGTCAAAAGCGACAAGGGCAGACCGATGGTTATGTTGCAAGCGACAAGGGTAGATCGGTGGTCGTCTGTCGCAAGCGACAAGGGAAAACAAGTGGTAGCCGTAAGCGTCAAGGACAGACTGGTGGTTGTCTGTCGCAAGCGACAAGCAAACTGATGATTATATGTTACCAATGACAAGGGCAGACTGGTAGTACTCGCAAGCAACAGGAGCAGACTGGTGGTTGTCTGTCGCAAGCGACACGGGCTGACTGTGCAGTCTGAACTTTCCTCCGAGTGTGTATTGATGTGGCTCGCCAGGTAGACACGTGAACTGCGTTGACGGGGACAATGGGGACACAGGAAGGCAGCTCTGCAAGTGTCCTTAACTGCAGCCCCTCATCTCTCCCTGGCAATGGCGAGTCGGCTCCGTCTGGTCTCCTCGAAGGTGGCCGTCGCTTTCCTTGCGGGCGCCCTCCAGCTGCTTCTGTCCTCCGCCAGGAACGCGAGATCTCGCGGGCGCCCTCCAACTGCTTCTGTCCTCCGCCAGGAACGCGAGATCTCGCGGGCGCCCTCCAACTGCTTCTGTCCTCCGCCAGGAACGCGAGATCTCGCGGGCGCCCTCCAACTGCTTCTGTCCTCCGGCAGGAACGCGAGATCTCGCGGGCGCCCTCCAACTGCTTCTGTCCTCCGCCAGGAACGCGAGATCTCGCGGCCTCGACGACCGCAGTTCTCGAGAGAATGCACAACGCAATGCAAAGCTTTTGATCGTTTGTGAATTGGAAGACACGAAAACGAAGACATGAAAACTGAGACTCTAAAACGAAGACACGAACACGACGACACGAAAACGAAGACACGAAAACTGAGACACTAAAACGAAGACACGAAAACGACGACACGAAAACGAAGACATGAAAGCTGAGACACGAAAACGAAGACACGAACACGAAGACACGAAAACGATGACACGAAAACGAAGACACGAAAACGAAGACATGAAAACTGAGACTCTAAAACGAAGACATGAAAACTGAGACTCTAAAACGAAGACATGAAAACTGAGACTCTAAAACGAAGACATGAAAACTGAGACTCTAAAACGAAGACATGAAAACTGAGACTCTAAAACGAAGACATGAAAGCTGAGACACTAAAACGAAGACACGAACACGAAGACACGAAAACGATGACACGAAAACGATGACATGAAAACTGAGACACTAAAACGAAGACATTAAAACTGAGACTCTAAAACGAAGACATGAAAACGAAGACATGAAAGCTGAGACACGAAAACGAAGACACGAACACGAAGACACGAACACGAAAGACACGAAAACGATGACACGAAAACGAAGACACGAAAACGAAGACATGAAAACTGAGACTCTAAAACGAAGACATGAAAACTGAGACTCTAAAACGAAGACATGAAAACTGAGACTCTAAAACGAAGACATGAAAGCTGAGACACTAAAACGAAGACACGAACACGAAGACACGAAAACGATGACACGAAAACGATGACACGAAACGAAGATATAATGCAGCTCTTAGATCAAATGCTCAATGCAGCCTCCGTATTCCGCGTGTCTATAGAGAACTCAACAGAAAATCGTTTTCTTACCAAGCTGCCATGATATGGAATTCCTTACCACTAGCAGTAAAAAATGTTGACTGTTAAAATATTTAAGCCAATGTTAAATATCATCTTATGAGATGATATCCTTCCATTTACACGTAAATAATTACAGGACACAGAGAGAGAGAGAGAGAGAGAGAGAGAGAGAGAGAGAGAAAGAGAGAGAGAAAGAGAGAGATAGAGAGAGAAAGGGATGATCTAGAGAGATGCAATCTAGAGAGATGTGATCTAGAGAGATGTGTTCTAGAGAGATGTGATTTAAAGATATGAATGAGAGAGAGAGAGAGAGAGAGAGAGAGAGAGAGAGAGAGAGAGAGAGAGAGAGGTCTTTTAAAACAGAGGCCCACTGGAGGTTGGACGTTAAATTCAAGTGTATCCTCTACAAATAAAGTAATAAAGTAATACAAGACACGAAACCGAAGACACGAAAACGAAGAAAAGGAAAGGAACTGAAACTGAAGACATGAAAAAACAAAGACGCTTACTATTCACATCTCAGTAGCAATACTTTCAAAAGACGTCAATTGAATTAAAATAATGTCATCAACCGTTGCTTGACATCCCAAGACAAATATTTTGTTAAGATCAAATTTCAGTCATACATCAGACATGACGAAAATGACCGACAACTCAATTTGTCATAATCAGTCATAAATGTGCAAACAACACATGAAATATATCGATAGAACCACTGCATGTCAATAACTTCAACAGCAACCAAAGCAGTAGCAGCAGCAGCAACAACAGCAACAACAACGGCAGCAGCAGCAACAGCAATAACAGCAGCAACAACAGAAACAACAGCAACAACAGCAGCAACAGGAACAGCAAAGGCAAAAACAATCACAGCAGTAACAGCGACAGCATCACTTACATCTATGCATATTCAGGTCCCTACATGACATGCACGTTAGACAACATCGCAGCACGACGGAAATGAGTCGATGTACATCAGGTAGTGTCCATGCAAATGTTGTTGACACAATGGCGGCGTGTTGACGTATCGGAGTGCACAACACACATGAATCTGCATGAAACAACAACGACTGCTCCAGGGGGAGAAAAAACTAGCGAGCGCGGGCTCATGAAAGATAGCAAACGCGCTCGAGGTCGGGCAGGCAACGTTTTCCTGTCTCGGTTGGACACAGACGCCTAGTCAGCAGGCCCGTGGTTAGGTTCCCTCCATATCTGGCTGCGCAGGCTAAGCCAATCAGATGCGGTGACAAACAAAAGCTGCAACATGTCGCGGAGGCTGCCTTCCCCTTGGTTTGGGAGGAAACACATGCCGCCCTGGTGGGCTTGATGTTCTCCGCACTTGAGCCACAAGACACCTCCCCGTGGCACGTAAGTGCTGGGTGGGGTGAGCCGTGCAAGAGCTACTGGAGCAGGCCCCGAGAGGAGAGCTACTGGAGCAGGTCCCGAGAGGAGAGCTACTGGAGCAGGCCCCGAGAGGAGAGCTACTGGAGCAGGCCCCGAGAGCTACTGGAGCAGGCCCCGAGAGCTACTGGAGCAGGCCCCGAGAGGAGAGCTACTGGAGCAGGCCCCGAGAGCTACTGGAGCAGGCCCAGAGAGGAGAGCTACTGGAGCAGGCCCCGAGAGGAGAGCTACTGGAGCAGGCCCCGAGAGGAGAGCTACTGGAGCAGGCCGCGAGAGGAGAGCTACTGGAGCAGGCCCCGAGAGGAGAGCTACTGGAGCAGGCCCCGAGAGGAGAGCTACTGGAGCAGGCCCCGAGAGGAGAGCTACTGGAGCAGGCCCCGAGAGCTACTGGAGCAGGCCCCGAGAGCTACTGGAGCAGGCCCCGAGAGGAGAGCTACTGGAGCAGGCCCCGAGAGCTACTGGAGCAGGCCCCGAGAGGAGAGCTACTGGAGCAGGCCCCGAGAGGAGAGCTACTGGAGCAGGCCCCGAGAGCTACTGGAGCAGGCCCCGAGAGGAGAGCTACTGGAGCAGGCCCCGAGAGAGCTACTGGAGCAGGCCCCGAGAGGAGAGCTACTGGAGCAGGCCCCGAGAGCTACTGGAGCAGGCCCCGAGAGAGCTACTGGAGCAGGCCCCGAGAGCTACTGGAGCAGGCCCCGAGAGGAGAGCTACTGGAGCAGGCCCCGAGAGAGCTACTGGAGCAGGCCCCGAGAGGAGAGCTACTGGAGCAGGCCCCGAGAGGAGAGCTACTGGAGCAGGCCCCGAGAGAGCTACTGGAGCAGGCCCCGAGAGGAGAGCTACTGGAGCAGGCCCCGAGAGCTACTGGAGCAGGCCCCGAGAGGAGAGCTACTGGAGCAGGCCCCGAGAGCTACTGGAGCAGGCCCCGAGAGCTACTGGAGCAGGCCCCGAGAGGAGAGCTACTGGAGCAGGCCCCGAGAGGAGAGCTACTGGAGCAGGCCCCGAGAGGAGAGCTACTGGAGCAGGCCGCGAGAGCTCTTGGAGCAGGCCCCGAGAGCTACTGGAACAGGCCCCAAGAGGAGAGCTACTGGAGCAGGCCCCGAGAGGAGAGCTACTGGAGCAGGCCCCGAGAGGAGAGCTACTGGAGCAGGCCCCGAGAGCTACTGGAGCAGGCCCCGAGAGCTACTGGAGCAGGCCCCGAGAGCTACTGGAGCAGGCCCCGAGAGGAGAGCTACTGGAGCAGGCCCCGAGAGGAGAGCTACTGGAGCAGGCCCCGAGAGCTACTGGAGCAGGCCCCGAGAGGAGAGCTACTGGAGCAGGCCCCGAGAGAGCTACTGGAGCAGGCCCCGAGAGGAGAGCTACTGGAGCAGGCCCCGAGAGGAGAGCTACTGGAGCAGGCCCCGAGAGGAGAGCTACTGGAGCAGGCCCCGAGAGGAGAGCTACTGGAGCAGGCCCCGAGAGCTACTGGAGCAGGCCCCGAGAGGAGAGCTACTGGAGCAGGCCCCGAGAGGAGAGCTACTGGAGCAGGCCCCGAGAGCTACTGGAGCAGGCCCCGAGAGGAGAGCTACTGGAGCAGGCCCCGAGAGCTACTGGAGCAGGCCCCGAGAGCTACTGGAGCAGGCCCCGAGAGGAGAGCTACTGGAGCAGGCCCCGAGAGCTACTGGAGCAGGCCCCGAGAGGAGAGCTACTGGAGCAGGCCCCGAGAGGAGAGCTACTGGAGCAGGCCCCGAGAGCTACTGGAGCAGGCCCCGAGAGGAGAGCTACTGGAGCAGGCCCCGAGAGCTACTGGAGCAGGCCCCGAGAGCTACTGGAGCAGGCCCCGAGAGCTACTGGAGCAGGCCCCGAGAGGAGAGCTACTGGAGCAGGCCCCGAGAGCTACTGGAGCAGGCCCCGAGAGGAGAGCTACTGGAGCAGGCCCCGAGAGGAGAGCTACTGGAGCAGGCCCCGAGAGGAGAGCTACTGGAGCAGGCCCCGAGAGGAGAGCTACTGGAGCAGGCCCCGAGAGCTACTGGAGCAGGCCCCGAGAGGAGAGCTACTGGAGCAGGCCCCGAGAGCTACTGGAGCAGGCCCCGAGAGGAGAGCTACTGGAGCAGGCCCCGAGAGGAGAGCTACTGGAGCAGGCCCCGAGAGGAGAGCTACTGGAGCAGGCCCCGAGAGCTACTGGAGCAGGCCCCGAGAGCTACTGGAGCAGGCCCCGAGAGGAGAGCTACTGGAGCAGGCCCCGAGAGGAGAGCTACTGGAGCAGGCCCCGAGAGGAGAGCTACTGGAGCAGGCCCCGAGAGGAGAGCTACTGGAGCAGGCCCCGAGAGGAGAGCTACTGGAGCAGGCCCCGAGAGGAGAGCTACTGGAGCAGGCCCCGAGAGGAGAGCTACTGGAGCAGGCCCCGAGAGCTACTGGAACAAGCCCCGAGAGGAGAGCTACTGGAGCATACCCCGAGAGCACAAAGACCGCAGCCATCCAGCTGGTGAGGGAGGTGTCGGGGCAGCACAGGATGTGTGCCTGACTGTGTGCCTGACTGTGCCAGGCTGTGTGCTAGTCTTTGTAGATGTTGCCAGCACACTCCCCGTTCCGAAGCCAGACGTCCTCTGGGCGGCAAGTAACGATCACAATGAAGACGGGATTTATAGAAAAATCTACTCGTGCGGTATGCATTCGGAATGCAAGAAATGTCGATTTTTGAGAGAAACATAGTCTATCTACATAAAGTGAGTGAATAGCGGTTTTGAATACCTATAACTCCCACAACAGACGGACGTGCAAACTGCGTGGTGTTTAGGCACATGCAAAACATGCGCATGCAATTCAAAGTGATTCAATTTCAATTTGTTTCGACACTGATGCACGAGCAAGCAGAGACGCGCACGCGCACACACACAAAGGGACACACACGCACACACACACACACACGCACGCGCACACACAAAAACACACAGACACACAAAGGGACACACACGCACGCGCACACACATACACACACGCACGCGCGAGCTCACACAAAAACACACTTCACAAACGCACACACAGGGACATACACACACAAACGCATGCACACACAGAGGGACACACACTTCAAACACACACACACACACAGGGACACACACTTACGCACGCACACACACACAGAGGGACACACACACACACACACACACACACACACACACACACACACACACACACACAAACACCTCGGTAAGAGGCCAGGTGACTGTAAAATGCCGACACAGACACACGTGCGTGCACAAGATGATCAAGATTTGCATACAAGCAGAGTTGCATACAAGCAGAGTTGCATACAAGCAGAGTTGCATACAAGCAGACTGACATGTGCTAGACCATTCGTACGCTGCAACCAACTGTCATGACAGCTTCTACACTCGTTCACGGCGATAGGTCACAGCATAAAATGTCAGGAACATTTATTTTATCCACAGTCAGTAAATGCAAGACAAAATAAAAACAAGTTAGGCCTACTACCAACACGAAGTTTTGCAGGAAAAGGCGGATGGAGACACCAGGCCGATCCAAACAGGTTGGTTTCCCGAGGACAGAAGCGGAATGCTCCGAGCAGCCGCCGTGCCGAAATCAAAAGTGTCCGCAGTGCAGGGGACACCTGGTACACTGGGCAGAGAGGCTCTCCTTCTTGGGTCTCCAGCCGTGGCTCGCCAGCTTTCCTGTCCAGATTTCCCGAGGCATGGGGAAGTGGCGGTAGCTGCCGTCCGCCGCTCTCGTCATCGTGTAAATCTCGGGGCCTTCTCGGTGGTGGAACGCGATTCCGTTGAATGGAGCCACCCTGACTTCCAAGACGTACGATCTGGAGAAATCAGTTGGAGATGTCAACATCCTGCTTCTTTCCAAGACGGACCTTTCGCCCTCGTCAGTTAACGTCGATGCGGACCTAGAATCGTCTGGGTTCGCTGTCCTGGGCTGAGGCGAAGATAGTGCGCAATGATGAGATGGAGTCTGTCCTCTTTGCTGGGGAAAACTTCGCTCCTTCCGCCTCGGGGGACTGCTCCACGGGGGACTGCTCCACGGGGGACTGCTCCACGGGGGACTGCTCCGCGGACTGATCTCTCGCGATTCGACAGGAATGAACTCGATGGAGAAGTGGCGATGCTCCTCTGGTGTGATCTCTCTGAACCCCTTTCCAGCCTGTCGATCTCTCTCCAGCCACAGCATCTTCTCCCTGATTTTTCTTTCCAGACCGAGCTTTATGTCTTGCTTCCATTCTGGAGACAGGCGGAGTCCCTCCACGGTATAGCTGCTGACGACCTCTTGTGCTGCAAGTTTTGCTCTTTCTTCCCTCAGTCCGCAGTAGTAGATTCCGCCCGTGGGAAGTTTGGCGAAGGCAGAGATGTATTCTCCCACGCTGCGTTTGCTTCTCTGCCAGATCCACTCCACGACATCGTCTCCGCTCACGGGGCTGAACACCATTCTTGTTACCTTTCGGGAAACAACGTTTTGCGCGTCGCCAGGCCGCAGTCTTTTCAACTGCAAGCTCGCGCTCTCCCTCAAAGGAAAGAATGCTCCTTCATGCAGGTGAGTTTCAAGCATGTGGGGTCTGGGTGGAAGTTCAAGTGTTTCCCTCTGCGGTCTTTCGTACAGGTGATAGCAGATTGTATCTAGATCTGATTTCGCTCCCTCCATCAGCCCGCGGTCAGCGATGAGGGGAGTTCTGCCATCTTTGATGGCCATGCCAAATCTGGTCGAGCGGATCCGCAGCTGCAAAAAGTTCAGGCCTCTGTATTCAATTATTTCCTTTTCGATGATCTCCGAAAACTCCGCTTTCCGCGACAGGAGGCTGTACAGCTTGTCGTCTAGTTTCTCAGCAAAGGACCCAATGTAGTCGACTCCATAGTTGTAATTTCTCAGATGAATCAGAATGCACCAGGTCCCCCTGGAACATGCAGGATGATACAAGTATATAGACAATGTCTGGTCACAAAATAAATGTCTGTTCCTAGTCAAATTTGTCTCCACAAAGATCAAGGGAGAGAGATAGATAGATAGATAGATGGATAGATAAAGAGAGAGAGAGAGAGAGAGAGCGCGCGCGCGCGCGAAAGAAAGAGAGAGAGAGAGAGAGAGAGAGAGAGAGAGAGAGAGAGAGAGCGAGAGAGAGAGAGAGCGAGAGAGAGAGAGCGAGAGAGAGAGAGCGAGAGAGAGAGCGAGAGAGAGAGAGAGAGAGAAAGAGAGAGAGAGAGGCTCTCAAAGACACAGGACATGAACCGCCACGAGGATGCTAGGTAACATAACAACTAAGTTTTCCACACACTACAGACTTGAGAGGTTTCTCCGTGGAGAATGGATTGCTATTAAACCTCCACTGTCACATACGAGTACGGATGCAAACACAGTTTCTCCGTGGAGAATGGATTGCTATTAAACCTCCGCAGTCACATACTAGTACGGATTCAAACACAGTTTCTCCGTGGAGAATGGGTTGCTATTAAACCTCCGCAGTCTCATACTAGTACGGATTCAAACACAGTTTCTCCGTGGAGAATGGATTGCTATTAAACCTCCGCAGTCTCATACTAGTACGGATGCAAACACAGTTTCTCCGTGGAGAATGGATTGCTATTAAACCTCCGCAGTCTCATACTAGTACGGATTCAAACACAGTTTCTCCGTGGAGAATGGATAGCTATTAAACCTCCGCAGTCTCATACTAGTACGGATTCAAACACAGTTTCTCCGTGGAGAATGGATTGCTATTAAACCTCCGCAGTCACGAGTACGGATTCAAACACAGTGACATCAGCAATGGCGAATACTGTATGTCATTGAGAACATGAAAACAACACCAAGACAATGACAACGACGACGATGACGACGACGACAAGGAGGGGGAGGAAGAGGAGGAGGGAAGAGGAGGAGGGAAGAGGAGGAGGAAGGGGGAGGGAAGGGGAGTCAGGAAGAGGAGGAGGGAGGAGGAGGAGGGAGGGGGAGGAGGATGGGGGAGGAAGCGGGAGGGAGGAGGGAAGAGGAGGACAGCCCTATCCCTACGAAAAGGTCCAACAATCAATTGCTAGAAGAATAATTCTTAAAGGCATTCCAAAGACCTACAGTACACGATGATGATACAACATCTATAAATATCCTAAATGTAATACTAAACATATGTTATGGTGGAGAGTATCAATACACTGTAAAGGAAGAAGGCGGGATGTTACGATGGAAATTGTTCACTACGTTAAAAAAGTTACTCGCTTTAGGATGAAGTCTACTGCGGATGCTTGCATATCTCTGATGTTTCCCAGGCAGCTTACACAAGAAAATGGAGTCACGTGCATGGTCCTTTGGACACGTCACTGGAGGGAAACATCCGCTCTCCTCGCCAGAAGTTTGCAGACAAGTGAAATGGAGATGAAATTTAACATCAAGCTGCACGAATCGTTGTGTGAGGGTGTGAATACTTTCAGTTGTTATTTCATTTTCTTTCACTTATTATTTCATCGTTATTTGGGAAACCGATTTCCTTGGCTGAACCCCCTGTGGGTTGGGGGTAAGAATAGACCCCCTGTAGGTTGGGGGTAAGAATAGAACCCCTGTGGGTTGGGGGTAAGAATAGACCCCCTGTAGGTTGGGGGTAAGAATAGAACCCCTGTGGGTTGGGGGTAAGAATAGACCCCCTGTGGGCTGGGGTAAGAATAGACCCCCTGTGGGCTGGGGTAAGAATAGACCCCGTGTCCGCTGGGGTAACAAGAGACACACCGCGTCTCCCTACGCGTTTCGTTAGAGGCGAATAACCAAGGAAACCGTGACTCGATCGTATTGTAACTAGTTCTGGTGGTTTTATCATTATCAGCATTACACAGGTATTCTAACTAGTTCTGGTGGTTTTATCATTATCAGCATTACACAGGTATTGTAACTAGTTCTAGTGGTTTTATCATTATCAGCATTACACAGGTATTGTAACTAGTTCTAGTAATTTTATCATTATCAGCATTACACAGGTATTCTAACTAGTTCAGGCGGTTTTATCATTATCAGCATTACACAGGTATTCTAACTAGTTCAGGCGGTTTTATCATTATCAGCATTACACAGGTATTCTAACTAGTTCTGGCGGTTTTATCATTATCAGCATTACACAGGTATTCTAACTAGTTCTGGTGGTTTTATCATTATCAGCATTACACAGGTATTCTAACTAGTTCTGGTGGTTTTATCATTATCAGCATTACACACGTATTCTAACTAGTTCAGGCGGTTTTATCATTATCAGCATTACACAGGTATTCTAACTAGTTCTGGTGGTTTTATCAGTATCAGCATTACACAGGTACTGTAACTAGTTCTGGTGGTTTTATCATTATCAGCATTACACAGGTATTCTAACTAACTAGTTCTGGTGGTTTAATCATTATCAGCATTACACAGGTATTGTAACTAGTTCTGGTGGTTTTATCATTATCAGCATTACACAGGTATTCTAACTAACTAGTTCTGGCGGTTTTATCATTATCACCATTACACAGGTATTCTACCTAACTAGTTCTGGTGGCTTTATCATTATCAGCATTACACAGGTATTCTAACTAGTTCTGGTGGTTTTATCATTATCAGCATTACACAGGTATTGTAACTAGTTTTGGTGGTTTTATCAGTATCAGCATTACACAGGTATTCTAACTAGTTCTGGTGGTTTTATCATTATCAGCATTACACAGGTATTCTAACTAGTTCTGGTGGTTTTATCAGTATCAGCATTACACATGTATTCTAACTAGTTCTGGTGGTTTTATCATTATCAGCATTACACAGGTACTGTAACTAGTTCAGGCGGTTTAATCATTATCAGCATTACACAGGTATTGTAACTAGTTCTGGTGGTTTTATCAGTATCAGCATTACACATGTATTCTAACTAGTTCTGGTGGTTTTATCATTATCAGCATTACACAGGTACTGTAACTAGTTCAGGCGGTTTTATCATTATCAGCATTACACAGGTATTCTAACTAGTTCTGGTGGTTTTATCAGTATCAGCATTACACAGGTATTCTAACTAGTTCTGGTGGTTTTATCATTATCAGCATTACACAGGTATTCTAACTAACTAGTTCTGGTGGCTTTATCATTATCAGCATTACACAGGTATTCTAACTAGTTCTGGTGGTTTTATCAGTATCAGCATTACACAGGTATTGTAACTAGTTCTGGTGGTTTTATCAGTATCACCATTACACAGGTATTCTAACTAGTTCTGGTGGTTTTATCATTATCAGCATTACACAGGTATTGTAACTAGTTCTAGTGGTTTTATCATTATCAGCATTACACAGGTATTCTAACTAGTTCTGGTGGTTTTATCAGTATCAGCATTACACAAGTATTGTAACTAGTTCTGGCGGTTTTATCATTATCAGCATTACAAAGGCATTGTAACTAGTTCTGGTGGTTTTATCATTATCAGCATTACACAGGTATTCTAACTAACTAGTTCTGGTGGCTTTATCAGTATCAGCATTACACAGGTATTGTAACTAGTTCTGGTGGTTTTATCATTATCAGCATTACACAGGTATTGTAACTAGTTCTGGTGGTTTTATCATTATCAGCATTACACAGGTATTGTAACTAGTTCTGGTGGTTTTATCATTATCAGCATTACACAGGTATTCTAACTAGTT
>JAWQFJ010011130.1:47500-50000 GCA_034096865.1 Theodoxus fluviatilis
AGTGAGTGTTGTATCTATGCCATGTGCGAGACACACATGTATAGTGAGTGTTGTATCTATGCCATGTGCGAGACACACATGTATAGTGAGTGTTGTATCTATGCCATGTGCGAGATACACATGTATAGTGAGTGTTGTATCTATGCCATGTGCGAGATACACATGTATAGTGAGTGTTGTATCTATGCCATGTGCGAGATACACATGTATAGCGAGTGTTGTATCTATGCCATGTGCGAGAGGAATACAGTGTAGTGTATGAATGGCAGAATGCAAATGCGTGTATGGGTTTTTAAATTATTTATTGAAGGCATAAATTATATATATGACACATCGTTCGTTCCGTCGTTCATAAAAGTGAACACTAATCAGCCGAGTACGTGACTGAAGAAGCGAGTGTATTATAAACACAAAATGAAAATTCCCACACGAGAGCTGGGAAAAGGGTCAAAGTCTCAGTAAACGTATCTCTCTTAAAAGATCTAAACACAATTTTCTCCATGGGAAAGTCCGTCCCGATCGAGCAGTAGGCTGCGATGGCATCTTGGGTCTCCCATTAGAGAAAGCGACTGGCATCAATAGGTTAGAACGCTTTTCCTCTCATTACTTTGAACACTATGGTGTTTCTAGCAGGAATTAGAATCGATGCTTTCATTCTCTCATAGCTGAAAATGAAGCGACGAAGGCACGGAAGAGAAAATTGCACTGCAATATCATGTTCAAATGCCAGATACTCATGCGGCTGTAGTGGAAAATATTTTTCCGCTTCCCCCGAGACAGGCGAGATGTACTAAATGGGTGCAAAATTCAAGACGTCAAGATTTGACGGGGAAGAAAAGAAAAATAATTAAACTCCGTTGTTTGTGATGCACAATATTAACTCCTTTCACCGTAGTACCTCATGAGAACTTACTGTTGTTACAAATGCAAAATTTGTTAAAAACTGCGATGACGAAGACAATACAACGTGAGGAAAAACTTTTGTATTAATTTTCCCTCACCCTGCCCCTCAGTATACACTACAGCAGGATAGATATAGATTGAGTGCATTCTAGATTCGTCTGCATCCCTAGTTTCAGAAACCTACCATCTTCCATACGTTGAGGTAAGTGATTTATTGCAATTACCCTCTGCTATATGCATTATGTATGTAGTTTGCAGAATTAGGAATGCAAGCCGCCGAAAGTTGCAGACTCCTATTTGTTGTTATGCCAGCGTCAGAAGACACGGGAAAAAGGGGGACGTAACTCGAAATCCGTACCTCGCCCCGCGTAGTGCAAAAATAGCCGAGTGCGCGGTCTTAGTAATGTCTGGACTTTGGTAAAACTGACGGGTTGCAGACATGATTTACTTGTAATAACGCGGCAGCGAGTCGTGAGATAACATTTATTTTTCGTTTTAGTTGAGTCGCGCGTTTTGGCAAAATCACGACTGAAACGACAGCTCACGAAGCACACACAGACTTTCTCCTCCAATAAAGGCTGAGAACACACTAGGTGAATAGACACACAACTTCCTTCCTGATAATCTGACAGCCCAAACGTATCGTATTACGAATGTGTCTCTCTTTCACTTTCAGTGTCTATCTCCGTCTCTCCTCCCACCCACCCCCATCTCTCTTCTCCTCTGTGTTGTGTGCCCGTGCGTGTGAGCGCGTGCGTGCATGCATGTGTGTGTATGTAAGTGTGTCTGTGCCATGTCAGTTTCTTTGTCTGGCTGTCAGTCTCTCCCTGTCTGTCTGCGTGCCTAACATTCTGCGATCCAATCAGAGACCAAATTCGTGCACAATCTCGTCCTTGGTAATATTGAAAGAAGCGCAATTGAGCAAATGACATGTTGCAGTAGTGTCAGTCAGGAGGAACCCTTTCTCACGTAGCAAGGCATATACTGACCTGTAAACTACAAGATATATAAACTCTCCCCATTCGCCATTTTCGTTGACGTTGACATCATTCCATCAAGCACAACGCGCAGTGTGACACACGCATACATTTCGACTCCGTATCTGTTATTCCAGAGTGTCGACTCGCGCCGCACAGGAGTTAAAAATATCCACTCATGAATATTCAGTAGCCTACAACTTGCATAATGTCTCAAAAATAAGGTGTGTGTTTGATCGGAATTTACCTGCAATCGATCGACGCTTCGCCGCCTATCCTCACAGCGGAGTCGATCCACAGCGTTGTGTCTAAAAATAGTGTGCAGCTGCATTTTTAAAAGCTCACAACGGCAGATTGCGCGCCTGACCTAGAAATACGCAGGTACGATTTCAGCATTGGGACACTCACTCGCTCCTGGCTGGCGTGGGTCTGTCTACAAATCACTACCAAGGCGAGACTTGCAGTTTCTTCCCTGAACTGACTCAACTTTATTACTGTCGCCTCGACCGTCGAGTGTGCGCATGAAGAAACAAATCTATACGGCACGGCACGAGAGACGGCAGTTTCGTTTACCACATGTGCACACTTTGCAACCTCTGTTGAGCAGGCCTGCTGCACCT
>JAWQFJ010011130.1:57500-60521 GCA_034096865.1 Theodoxus fluviatilis
TACAACTAGATTACTTCTGTATTTTCTGTATTCTGCCAAGTCATTAACACCAAATCTGTATCTAGTGAAAAAATCTCCGAATTTTTTAATATGAATATTATTCAAATAATCTTTAAGACCAAAATATACTTTAAAGGACGAGTACCATCGGTATCGTTGATTTGTTCTATTTGTGCTACTCCATTCTTGGAGGAACCAATCCTTCAGTCTCCGTTTCAGTTGTTTTATTAAATGATTATCGTTTTGAACACCACCATTAAACCATGCATAAACAAAGCCCAATTTTTGCAGAAGTTTTCTCACTGAATCAACCCAAATTGATTTGCCAGAAGTATTCGAGTTCTGGTGCATGAAATAAGCTTGCTTTGGTAGTCTGCCATGATCCGTCCTAGAGAGTTTCAGACAATATTTGATAACCGCTATGCAACTACTCACATGGAAAGGGAATCTCCCAGGATCTCCATAGACATTGTGGTTTGGGGTCCTGTTGCCAAGCCCTAGGAAATCCTTGCTCGAAAAAGTATGAACTGTCTCTATCTTTCTGCGGCATTCTAGACCCCAAATCTCAGCACTGTATCACAAAGTGGGGATGACTTGCGACTCAAGCATTCTAGAGAACACACTAGTTTTCATACACCGTAAGTTCCACAGGGCTTTAAAAATATGCACAGCCTTTTGCTTTCCTGTCACGCATAGATCTTCTAGTGCAGCATGCAGTGACAGTCTGGTAGAAAACACACAACCTAAGTACTTATACTGGTTGACGACATCCAGCTTCACCCCTTTAAGGTACCACCTTTCTCATGTTGCGAGATGACCGCCTTTTATGAAGACCATGATCTACGTCTGCTCTGGGTTTACAGTTAGGCTTAACGATATTGACGCATTGATAAGGTTATTAATCTGGTTTTGTAGCCCAGAAGATGTGGTAGATATTAGGACTACGTCATCTGCAAACAACAAGAGAAATATCTCGATCATACCTGGCATCAAATGGACCCCATGTTTCCCTTTACTTCGTACATATTCGTCAACCTTGTTGACATACAGGAAGAAAATTCCTGGAGACTCAATTGCGCCCTCATCAACACCCACCGAGCAGGGAAAGAAATCTGATAGGGCATGTCGCCATCGAACACATGATTGCTCGTCGCCATAGATGGCCTTTAACATCAAGTAAAATTTTGTTGACAGTCCAACCTCCTTCAGAACTCTCCACAGGTGTGTATGACTAACAGAATCAAATGCCTTTCTAGGATCCATAAAACAAACAAATACTTTCCCTCTTCCTTCACCATAAACATGCTTGAGAACCATTGCATACAAGGTAAAAATGTGGTCTACTGTGGAGTGTTTAGCTCGGAAACCAGCCTGCTTCACGCATATTTATCCTCGACCTCCACCCACACTCGCAAACGTTCTGCTAATACAGAGGTTAAAAGCTAACAGGATGATCACAGTAAAGAGATTCCATTATAACTGACAACTGACAGCTGACAAATATTTTATTCGATTAGGCCGGAGGCCTATTTCGAAACGAGGTCACAACGATAACAACCAACAGTAACAACAAACACCCCCCATTCCCCGCTAAAAAAGGAAAAAAAATCGCGCGAAGCGAAGCGATTGTCACGAAGAAATAAGCAAGAGCGACAGAAGACAGAAGACAGAAGACGGAAGACAGAAGACAGAAGACAGAAGACAGAAGACAGAAGACAGAAGGCAGAAGGCAGAAGACAGAAGACAGAAGACGGAAGACGGAAGACAGAAGACAGAAGACAGAAGACAGAAGACAGAAGACAGAAGACAGAAGACAGAAGACAGAAGACAGAAGACAGAAGACAGAAGGCGGAAGACGGAAGACGGAAGACGGAAGACAGAAGACAGAAGACAGAAGACAGAAGACAGAAGACGGAAGACGGAAGACGGAAGACGGAAGACGGAAGACAGAAGACAGAAGACAGAAGACAGAAGACAGAAGACAGAAGACAGAAGACAGAAGACAGAAGACAGAAGACAGAAGACGGAAGACGGAAGACGGAAGACAGAAGACAGAAGACAGAAGGCAGAAGACAGAAGACAGAAGACAGAAGACAGAAGACAGAAGACACGTGCAAGAGAGCAGTTGACAGCGACTGTGTCATCCGAGATCCAGCCTCGAGAATGAAATTATCATCGTAATGCTGATAACTGGCATCGCTGTGTATGGACCAGTGCGTGAATAAAGTTTTTTTTTAAACGACCACCGGATGTTGTGGACGTCGGCTTCCCCGCGCAAGCTGGGAGAACTTCCGTACAGACAGGACTTCCCGGCGCAAGCTGGGAGAACTTCCGTACAGACAGGACTTCCGGCGCAAGCTGGGAGAACTTCCGTACAGACCGGACTTCCGGCGCAAGCTGGGAGAACTTCCGTACAGACAGGACTTCCCGGCGCAAGCTGGGATAACTTCCGTACAGACAGGACTTCCGGAGCAAGCTGGGAGAACTTCCGTACAGACCGGACTTCCGGCGCAAGCTGGCAGAACTTCCGTACAGACAGGACTTTACGGAGGAGACAAGTCGCAGCTCTAGCCTGGCTGTATTTCGTGTACTTGTCCATAAACACAAATGTCATCCTCAGTGCCGTTTCTCTGCTCCACCTGTATTCCATACATTTTCTTTCACACACACACACACGTGCGTGCACGCACGCATACAGGCACACACACAGACACACACACACACACACACACACACACACACACACACACACACACACACACACACACACTCACACACAGAAGTCTCAGATCAAACTTGGACAAGTGTTTTTTCACTATTCGCCCATAACATGGACTTGGGATGTAGTGACTGAAGCCTGAATGGCGGTAAGAGAAATGGAGACATTAAAAATAGAGGTAGGATAAATGTGGACAATTAGCAGAGGGCGTGATGTTGATGACGAGTGGGACGACTCCCCCTCAGACGAGATCCCCAGTTACAGTCACCTTGACCTCAACAGGCAGTACCAGCGTGAGAGTG
>JAWQFJ010011132.1:0-37280 GCA_034096865.1 Theodoxus fluviatilis
CCATTATAAACTGATTTTCTCTTTAGAATGAACATTTTAGAATAAACAGACTTTAATTTATATCTACAATCCTCTCGCTCCCAAGTCAAATAATTATCACTACCAGTGAATTAGTAACCCAACTTGACGGCTATGAAATCCAACACATATAAAGTAATCCATGGAAAATTTGTAATCCAATCCAGCACACTCGTGGAATAATACTCCAGTATGTGCACACAATGCTCTATTCACCACAGCACCCACATTCACACGCACATAAGTCATAAGGCGGAGAAACCTCAACGCCTTCACTTTGCTCTGCTTTTAACACATTGTTTGTGCAATAACTGCGCACACACTTCTTCCTCCCTGAAACGAGCTGGTTTGGAAGCTGTGTACCCAGCAGACGATCTTGTAACTCGCTTGTCGGGCGTAGCGACTTCCTTCGGATCGCCGGTGTCAGCGGGTTTTGATGACTCTTCTGCTGGCGGTAGATCTGGCATGACGATCTCCTGCGGAGGTGGGAGTTGTTGTAGGTGTTTTCTATTACGGCGCAAGACTCCACCTGGTGAGTTGACCAGATAGGTACGGTTTTCTTGATCTGCGGCGACAATAGTGCCGTGATTCTTCCAGCTGTTCTCGGAATCCATCTTGATCAGAACGTCGTCTCCCGGTTTCAGTTTAGACAGAGGCTTGGCACTGTGCCGTCTGTCGTAACAGAACTTGTAGCTCTCCTTAGCTTTCCGGTCTGCTTGACGTATGTCTGCGTCTTTGACAGGGAAAGGAATCAGGTTTTCTGGGAGTTTGGGGATCAAGGTTTTGAGCGTTCTCCCCATCAGGGCAACTGCAGGACTAACCCCCGTGCTGGAGTGAGGGGTAGACCTGTAGTTCATCAAAGCGATCTCAAACGACCGCTGTTGCAGTAGCGTCTTTGCTACTTTCACTGCACTTTCAGCCGCTCCATTTGCTTGTGGGAAACCTGGGCTGCTGGTCATGTGGTTGAAGTCAAATTCCTGTGCAAAATGCCCGGAATTCTGCACATTGGAATTGTGGTCCGTTATCACTCACTAGAGTGTCTGGAATCCCATGAGTAGCGAACAGCTGAGTCATTTTCTTGATAATGACTGCGGATGTTGTAGAATGGAGGGGCAGTACCTCCAGCCATCTTGAGTAGTAGTCCACTACTACCAGGTACTCTCTGCCCTGGTGAGTGCACAAATCTGCTCCCAATCGTTGCCATGGTCGTTCTGGTAATGGAGTTGGTCGTAGCGGCTCGTTTTTCTGTGACGGTCGCTTTTGTCGGCACTCTTTGCACGTGTCAATGAGGTTCTTTAGGTCTCTGCTCAGTCCTGGCCACCAGACTGATGACTGAGCATTCTGGCGGCATTTGTGAAGACCTTGATGAGTCCCATGCAGTTTGTTCAGCACCTCTTCTCGCTGACTTCTTGGAACTACAATTCTGCCATTGTAGACCAATAGTCCTCGGATAAGCGACAGTTCTCCCTGTGCTTGGTGAAACGCTTGAAGATTGGCTGACGGTTTCACTGGCCAACCTCTCAGGACGTACTCCATGACTTGTTGCAGTTCCGAGTCATGGACTGTTGCTGCACGAAGCTTTTCCAGGCGCTGTGGGGTAACAGGCCAACCCGACTCCACTGAATCAACATAAGCGGCTATTGTTTCAGCGGTTTCTTCATCCTCTGCTGTGTGCGGCACTGGGCTCCTGGACAGGGCATCGGCGATGATGATCTGCTTGCCCGGCACATGAACAACTTGTGCCTTGAACCGCATCAATCGGATCAGTAGTCTCTGGCACCTCACTGGGGCTTTGTCAATGTCTTTGTTCTTCATCAGCGGGACCAAGGGCTTATGGTCGGTTTCGAGCACAAAACTGTCCAGCCCAATCAGGTATTTGGCGAACTTCTCGCACGCCCATGTGGACGCTAGGCACTCTTTTTCTATCTGAGCGTATCGCTGTTCTGCATCAGTCAGAGTTCTGGATGCGTATGCTATGGGAACAAGCTTGTCTCCATGCCACTGTAACAGTGCTGCACCCAAGCCATAGCTACTGCTATCAGCGCTCACCACAGTCTTTCTCTCTGAGTTGTAGAATCCCAGGGCTTGTGATGACGACAGTTGTTTCTTTACTGCCTCAAATGCCTTCTGCTGAGCTGGACCCCAAATCCACGCAGTGTTCTTCTTCATGAGATCCGTGATGGGTTTCATAGTAGTAGCCATCCCAGGTACGAACCTACCCAGGTAGTTGAACATGCCGCAGATCGTTCTCAGTTCGGTGAGCGAGGTGGGCGTTGGCATTTCTGTGATCGCTCTCACTTTTTCTGGATCTGGCCGGACTCCATCAGCACTGATGATATGACCAAAGTATTTCACCTCAGTCTTCTTGATGTGACACTTTTCTTTGTTGAGTCTGAGCCCACTCTGTTCTATTCTTTTCAGAACGGCATCCAATCGTTCGTCATGTTCTTCTTCCGTTCTTCCATAGACGATAGTATCGTCCATGATTGCATCACAGCCTTCCAAGCCTTCCAAGGTCTCTTTCATCTTAGTCTGGAAACTCTCCGGCCCTAGTGAAATTCCCATCGGAACACGCTTGAAACAAAATCGGCCAAATGGAGTTATGAATGTGGTCAACAGCGAGCTTCCTTCAGACAGTGGAATCTGAAAGAAACCTGACGATGCATCAAGTGTTGTGAAGAACTTTGAGCCAGCCAGTTTCGGAGCAATGTCATCCAAGTTTGGTAGCATGCAGTGTGGTCTTTTGACTCCTTCATTCAGTCTCTTGAAATCAACACAAATCCTCACACTGCCGTTGGGTTTTACAACAGGTACCATAGGAGCACACCAGTCAGTGGCCTCCTTCACTTCTTGGATAATGCCTGCTTTTTCCATGCGTTGCAGTTCAGCTTTAACCTTTTTCTGCAAAGGAAAGGGAACTCGCCGCGCTGTCGTGACGCAGTAGGGATTGATTCCTGCTTTCATTTTGATGTCCACCGGATCCGTTTTCAAAAGTCCAGTTGCACCAAAAACATTCTCGTGTACTTCTTCTACACGTTTCACAAGGCCCATCTTCTCTGCGACATTTCTGCTCAACAGGTTGCTACCTGTACGATTTCTGACCACAATGACTCTGTACTTGAAAGTCTTGTTCTTTACAGTGCTCTTTGCAAAGAATTCTCCACGTGTGGTCAGTTTTCCTCCCGGTGATGTCAAAATAATTCTTGTTTGCTTCAGCCTCGGCTTGATGCTGAAATTGTCGAATGTCTTGTCATTGATGATCGTGATGTCAGCGCCCGTGTCGATTTTAAACTTGACGTCATTCCCTTTTATCTTCAGGGTAATGGTCCATGGCTGCGTGTTGTCTGTGATAACGCTGTCTAGTGTGGCACTGTGTACACTGTGGCACATGCGCTCAAAGTGTCCCCTTTTGTTGCATTTTCTACATGATCTCTCTTTTGCTGGACACTGTCTCTCTTGTCCATGTTCATATCCACACCGTCCACATTTACGTGTGGCTTGGTTCTGTTGGTGGTATGTCCCTCGGCCCCTACCCTTACGAGGATAGGCCTCTCGGTTTCTCTGTCCACCTTCATCTCTCTGTCTGCCTCTACCTCTGGTCTCATCAACGGAAGCGGCGGCTGCGCCTCCTTCTTGCTGCTTCATTTGTAGTTTGATTTGCTCATGCTGTCTCGCAATTTCAAGAGCTTTCTCTAGATTGAGATCATGAATCAACTGCAGCTTCTCTTTCAGTTTGTAGTCATTCAATCCAACAACAAGTCTGTCCCGAACTTGGTCTTCAGTATCTTTGTATTCACAGTGAGCAACGAGGGCATGAAGAGAACGATAGAATTCTTCTATTGTTTCTGACTCTTTCTGTCTTCTTTCTTGAAACTTTGTTCTCTCATAAATTATGTTCCTTTTCACCAAGAAGTAGGAGTCGAATTTACTCACGACTGTTTCGAAGTCTTTGTCATCTTCATCAACTTCACTGGCGTCTTCTCCCTCTCCAACGGTCTTCTTGCCGAACTTCAGTATTTCAAATATCTTCTCAGATTCCTCTCCCATCACATAAAGCAACGTGTCTCTTTGGGTTTCTGGCTCTTCCTTTGACAGCTTACTTGCATTTCGGTAGCGACGAAACTGCTTGATCCAATGAGACCATTCTTCAGGCTTGAACGAGAAGTGTGGCGGCGGTTGAAGGTTCTGCATCTTGATATTTCTTTTGAAGTTCCCGTCGATAAGTCAATTTCTGTTATCACTGTTGACCAAAACGGGATCCCACTTCTGACACCATGTTCAGGATAGACAAGTGGACAAACTGACGACTTTCACACATTAGGACATACCACTGTAGATTCCCATTTCAACATTTATTCTTCTGATAAATGCAAGTCACGTCCATGTTACAACATGCTGAGTCAAAGACTGAAATGACGTAATTAGGAGGGACAATGAGGAACAGTCAAGAAGGGGTTGTCTCTCTTAGATTACATTCCCAAACAGTATCCTCTTATGCTGTCTTGTATCCTCTTATGCTGTCTTGTATCCTCTTATGCTGTCTTGTATCCTCTTATGCTGTCTTGTATCCTCTTATGCTGTCTTGTATCCTCTTATGCTGTCTTGTATCCTCTTATGCTGTCTTGTATCCTCTTATGCTGTCTTGTATCCTCTTATGCTGTCTTGTATCCTCTTATGCTGTCTTGTATCCTCTTATGCTGTCTTGTATCCTCTTATGCTGTCTTGTATTGTCTTATGCTGTCTTGTATCCTCTTATGCTGTCTTGTATCCTCTTATGCTGTCTTGTATCCTCTTATGCTGTCTTGTATCCTCTTATGCTGTCTTGTATCCTCTTATGCTGTCTTGTATCCTCTTATGCTGTCTTGTATCCTCTTATGCTGTCTTGTATCCTCTTATGCTGTCTTGTATCCTCTTATGCTGTCTTGTACTGTCTTATGCTGTCTTGTATCCTCTTATGCTGTCTTGTATCCTCTTATGCTGTCTTGTATCCTCTTATGCTGTCTTGTATCCTCTTATGCTGTCTTGTATCCTCTTATGCTGTCTTGTATCCTCTTATGCTGTCTTGTATCCTCTTATGCTGTCTTGTATCCTCTTATGCTGTCTTGTATCCTCTTATGCTGTCTTGTATCCTCTTATGCTGTCTTGTATCCTCTTATGCTGTCTTGTATTGTCTTATGCTGTCTTGTATCCTCTTATGCTGTCTTGTATCCTCTTATGCTGTCTTGTATTGTCTTATGCTGTCTTGTATCCTCTTATGCTGTCTTGTATCCTCTTATGCTGTCTTGTATCCTCTTATGCTGTCTTGTATCCTCTTATGCTGTCTTGTATCCTCTTATGCTGTCTTGTATCCTCTTATGCTGTCTTGTATCCTCTTATGCTGTCTTGTATCCTCTTATGCTGTCTTGTATTGTCTTATGCTGTCTTGTATCCTCTTATGCTGTCTTGTATCCTCTTATGCTGTCTTGTATCCTCTTATGCTGTCTTGTATCCTCTTATGCTGTCTTGTATCCTCTTATGCTGTCTTGTATCCTCTTATGCTGTCTTGTATCCTCTTATGCTGTCTTGTATCCTCTTATGCTGTCTTGTATCCTCTTATGCTGTCTTGTATCCTCTTATGCTGTCTTGTATCCTCTTATGCTGTCTTGTATCCTCTTATGCTGTCTTGTATCCTCTTATGCTGTCTTGTATCCTCTTATGCTGTCTTGTATCCTCTTATGCTGTCTTGTATCCTCTTATGCTGTCTTGTATCCTCTTATGCTGTCTTGTATCCTCTTATGCTGTCTTGTATCCTCTTATGCTGTCTTGTATCCTCTTATGCTGTCTTGTATCCTCTTATGCTGTCTTGTATCCTCTTATGCTGTCTTGTATCCTCTTATGCTGTCTTGTATCCTCTTATGCTGTCTTGTATCCTCTTATGCTGTCTTGTATCCTCTTATGCTGTCTTGTATCCTCTTATGCTGTCTTGTATCCTCTTATGCTGTCTTGTATCCTCTTATGCTGTCTTGTATCCTCTTATGCTGTCTTGTATCCTCTTATGCTGTCTTGTATCCTCTTATGCTGTCTTGTATCCTCTTATGCTGTCTTGTATCCTCTTATGCTGTCTTGTATCCTCTTATGCTGTCTTGTATCCTCTTATGCTGTCTTGTATTGTCTTATGCTGTCTTGTATCCTCTTATGCTGTCTTGTATCCTCTTATGCTGTCTTGTATCCTCTTATGCTGTCTTGTATCCTCTTATGCTGTCTTGTATCCTCTTATGCTGTCTTGTATCCTCTTATGCTGTCTTG
The DNA here is from genome assembly GCA_034096865.1 of Theodoxus fluviatilis. Lineage (NCBI taxonomy): Eukaryota > Metazoa > Mollusca > Gastropoda > Cycloneritida > Neritidae > Theodoxus > Theodoxus fluviatilis. Next base: position 6,304 of record JAWQFJ010011132.1, read on the forward strand.
TATCCTCTTATGCTGTCTTGTATCCTCTTATGCTGTCTTGTATCCTCTTATGCTGTCTTGTATCCTCTTATGCTGTCTTGTATCCTCTTATGCTGTCTTGTATCCTCTTATGCTGTCTTGTATCCTCTTATGCTGTCTTGTATCCTCTTATGCTGTCTTGTATCCTCTTATGCTGTCTTGTATCCTCTTATGCTGTCTTGTATCCTCTTATGCTGTCTTGTATCCTCTTATGCTGTCTTGTATCCTCTTATGCTGTCTTGTATCCTCTTATGCTGTCTTGTATCCTCTTATGCTGTCTTGTATCCTCTTATGCTGTCTTGTATCCTCTTATGCTGTCTTGTATCCTCTTATGCTGTCTTGTATCCTCTTATGCTGTCTTGTATCCTCTTATGCTGTCTTGTATCCTCTTATGCTGTCTTGTATCCTCTTATGCTGTCTTGTATCCTCTTATGCTGTCTTGTATCCTCTTATGCTGTCTTGTATCCTCTTATGCTGTCTTGTATCCTCTTATGCTGTCTTGTATCCTCTTATGCTGTCTTGTATCCTCTTATGCTGTCTTGTATCCTCTTATGCTGTCTTGTATCCTCTTATGCTGTCTTGTATCCTCTTATGCTGTCTTGTATCCTCTTATGCTGTCTTGTATCCTCTTATGCTGTCTTGTATCCTCTTATGCTGTCTTGTATCCTCTTATGCTGTCTTGTATCCTCTTATGCTGTCTTGTATCCTCTTATGCTGTCTTGTATCCTCTTATGCTGTCTTGTATCCTCTTATGCTGTCTTGTATCCTCTTATGCTGTCTTGTATCCTCTTATGCTGTCTTGTATCCTCTTATGCTGTCTTGTATCCTCTTATGCTGTCTTGTATCCTCTTATGCTGTCTTGTATCCTCTTATGCTGTCTTGTATCCTCTTATGCTGTCTTGTATCCTCTTATGCTGTCTTGTATCCTCTTATGCTGTCTTGTATCCTCTTATGCTGTCTTGTATCCTCTTATGCTGTCTTGTATCCTCTTATGCTGTCTTGTATCCTCTTATGCTGTCTTGTATCCTCTTATGCTGTCTTGTATCCTCTTATGCTGTCTTGTATCCTCTTATGCTGTCTTGTATCCTCTTATGCTGTCTTGTATCCTCTTATGCTGTCTTGTATCCTCTTATGCTGTCTTGTATCCTCTTATGCTGTCTTGTATCCTCTTATGCTGTCTTGTATCCTCTTATGCTGTCTTGTATCCTCTTATGCTGTCTTGTATCCTCTTATGCTGTCTTGTATCCTCTTATGCTGTCTTGTATCCTCTTATGCTGTCTTGTATCCTCTTATGCTGTCTTGTATCCTCTTATGCTGTCTTGTATCCTCTTATGCTGTCTTGTATCCTCTTATGCTGTCTTGTATCCTCTTATGCTGTCTTGTATCCTCTTATGCTGTCTTGTATCCTCTTATGCTGTCTTGTATCCTCTTATGCTGTCTTGTATCCTCTTATGCTGTCTTGTATCCTCTTATGCTGTCTTGTATCCTCTTATGCTGTCTTGTATTGTCTTATGCTGTCTTGTATTGTCTTATGCTGTCTTGTATCCTCTTATGCTGTCTTGTATCCTCTTATGCTGTCTTGTATCCTCTTATGCTGTCTTGTATCCTCTTATGCTGTCTTGTATCCTCTTATGCTGTCTTGTATCCTCTTATGCTGTCTTGTATCCTCTTATGCTGTCTTGTATCCTCTTATGCTGTCTTGTATCCTCTTATGCTGTCTTGTATCCTCTTATGCTGTCTTGTATCCTCTTATGCTGTCTTGTATTGTCTTATGCTGTCTTGTATCCTCTTATGCTGTCTTGTATCCTCTTATGCTGTCTTGTATCCTCTTATGCTGTCTTGTATCCTCTTGTGTTGTCTCAGGTCATCTTATGCTGTCTTGTATTGTCTTATGCTGTCTTGTATCCTCTTATGCTATCTTGTGTTGTCTCAGGTCATATTGTGCTATCTCGTACCGTCTTGTACTGTCTTGTACTGTATTGTATTATCTCGTGCTGTCTCGTGCTGTCTCATGCTGTCTCATGCTATATTGTGTTGTCTCAGGTCATCCTGTGCCATCTTGTTTTACAGAGTATTGCACTGTCTGATGTAGTCTTGCGGTTTCATGTTGCCTCATGCTGTTTTATTTTGAATCGTCTTGTGTTGTTTCAAACTGTTTTATTTTTATCTGTCATATGTTGTCTCAAACTGTTTTATTTTAAATTGTCTTGTGTTGTTTCATGCCGATTTGTACCATCTTGAGCTGTAACGTCTTGTTTTGAACAGACTTGTGCAGTGTCATCCTTTTTTCCTACCACTATGTACTGTAAGTTTGTCCGAGTGTGTGTAGTCCTGGTCTTTGCAGTCTTTACTGTAAGTTTGTCCGAGTGTGTGTAGTCCTGGTCTTTGCAGTCTTTACTGTAAGTTTGTTCGACTGTGTGTAGTCCTGGTCTTAGCAGTCTTTACTGCAAGTTTGTCCGAGTGTGTGTAGTCCTGGTCTTTGCAGTCTTTACTGTAAGTTTGTCTGACTGTGTGTAGTCCTGGTCTTTGCAGTCTTTACTGCAAGTTTGTCCGAGTGTGTGTAGTCCTGGTCTTTGCAGTCTTTACTGTAAGTTTGTCCGAGTGTGTGTAGTCCTGGTCTTTGCAGTCTTTACTGTAAGTTTGTCCGAGTGTGTGTAGTCCTGGTCTTAGCAGTCTTTACTGTAAGTTTGTCCGAGTGTGTGTAGTCCTGGTCTTTGCAGTCTTTACTGTAAGTTTGTCCGAGTGTGTGTAGTCCTGGGCCCATATTCACAACGGCGATTTATCGGCGATTTATTGTAACTCCGATTTATCTCTAAACTCAGACGATTCCAACTGCCTGTTCCACTCTCCCTTGGCTGGAAACCAGTATATATAGCAAAGCGCAACCTAGGATCCTCTGACGAGCGTACCTTATCTAACCGATCAAGATAACGCGGGGCTAGGGGATAAATCGAGTGTTAAAAAGATAAATCGCCGTTGTGAATACGGGCCCTGGTCTTTGCAGTCTTTACTGTAAGTTTGTTCGAGTGTGTGTAGTCCTGGTCTTTGCAGTCTTTACTGTAAGTTTGTTCGAGTGTGTGTAGTCCTGGTCTTTGCAGTCTTTACTGTAAGTTTTATGAGCAGATTCTCCTCTCTTTTTTTACATAGTTGTTCTGCCCCTATTTTCTTTATCAAATATCTTTTCTGCCATCTTGTGTCATCTTTGTCAACTACAAGTGAGCTGTTTATCCCGTCAAAGAATGTTTTGTCTTTAGAATTATGTATTATATACTCTTGTTTTGTCAGCGAATGTGGTACAAGTGGGATCCGGTCGACTTGTGTATGCATTGCCGTCATGCTGTAGGGTACGTGTGTTTCTGTTGCATCTCTCACGTACACAAACACACAGGTCAAACACAATTATTCACACATGAATGTACTTACATACACACTCTTTTCATTGCTTCTTTTGCAGTGCTCTATCGTACTGTATGGCCATTTGAAAGTCAAATTAACCTTTATTATGTGATGACCAATTCTGTCACTATCTTAGATTGTAAAGTTTGATTGTAGCCAAATCTAACAAGGCAAATTTGCTCTTATTTGATGCACATATTTCATTGGTGTATGTTTATTTCTTTTTAGAGGAAGAAGATAGATTGACATGAAAATAGAGAACAAGGGAATGAGAGAGCAGACGTGTTTTTGAGAGTGCGTGAGTGCGACATACAGACAGACCGAACATCCGACATTCTTTGACAGTGTAGTGCTGAATACTACTGCTAGAAGGTGTAATATGTAAACCAAGCAGTTTTACCTGTAGCTACTTCGGTGTGTTGTGTTGTTCAGCAAATGGAGAGGTTGCTCTTTCCCCCATAAAATGTGTGCAACTGTGATTTGAAAATTCAAGGGAAACCACTCCAGATCTTTACAGAGTGTGCTTTTTATCTTATGGCTGCTATATAGTTATATTTATCAGAACTTTTTTCTCTCAGAAACCCTGCTGTCACACAGGAAACCTTCCAATGCTCAACATGTGACTTGTTCATCCCATGTTGTCATAGTAGAAATACATTATGTGTATTTTAAAAGATAGTATTCAATGCTAGATGTCGAGTGGACTGGATTATGAAATACTCTGCATGTTGCAACTTAGTTTCTCATTGCTTGAAATGTTGTGGGTGCATTATGAAAAATAATTATTGTCACTTCATGCACATTTGATTTCTGTAAATCAGTTTTTGTCATCTAGCCCCTGCTCATTTGTTATCATTTCATGAGGTTCATCCAGATACTCCATTTTGAATGATTTGTTTATACAAGGTTATGGATTCTATGATTTTGATATTTGCACAAGGAATGAACTATCATGCTTTACATATGCTATGCATATTTTGTCAGATGTTCAGGGAGATATTAATAAGGTCAACTCCATTAAACTCAACCTCAAAGGGGAAAAAGAAAGGGGTTCTTCTGAAATACAATGGCACTTTGTACAAAAACACATAGAAAGGGATGTGTTTCGATGATCAACTGACCACCTGATGAGTGTACTCTAAAATCAGGGTTTGGCAGCGTGGTTCAATCTGTTGGTAACGATGCCTTGGTTACTTTCTGCTCAGGTTGACATGCTTGCCATTTTCCATCCTTGAAGTATTTATTCACATGGTGTTGTTTCTCTTAAAAGGGCATTTCGATAAATGTCAAGGCATTTTTACATTAGTTTAAATGGCACTCACTACCACTTTACTTTGATAGTGCTGCCTTAATACAAGTTGGATAAAGCTTGTATCGATGTTCTAAAGCTGGTAACTTCTGTGATAGTTTTCCATGTTTTCATAAACTTTTTTTCTTTTAATTTCTGCAACATCTTTTCAAAATGCTACAAAAACCAATAAATTGAAATATATTTCTCCTATATGCCAAGGTTTGACTTTATTCTCTTCTATAAGTTTTGCCATTGTGTACAAATGAAATCTGGCGTTCAAATTATTTTCTTTACATTGTTTATTCTCAGCTTCAGAAGGATGAATGCCGAGAAGAGTTTATTGCAGTCTACAGAATTGCCAGAAAGCAGTGGTAATAGAAAAAAATATGCATACACTGCAGGACTGACAGCTTTTTGCGTCCCGATATGCACTACTTGAAACGAGAAATATGAGAAAGATTCTTAATAAAGATAACTTTTAGTGACGAAAGCCATGAAAGAAAACAAGGGAGGCTACTCTTGGCCACCACTAATATTTACTTCCCTTTACCTGTGCGCATAAAGGATCAATTACATCAGTTATTAGACTGCACTGCATTAGGAAATCTCTGTACACACGTGAGATAATCCTCACTTCTCAGTACTATATTAGGCAATCACAAGTACATCCATGACTTAAGAGAACTGATAATGACGGGACACCGGAGTTTCCAAGTGTAGTCTGATGATTGCCACACTGCTGCCCTCAGTCCGCACTCTTCATCAAAGCCTGGCCGCCTGCTGCTTCTGTCACTGGAGACACTGGTGCAAGCTCGCCCCCAGCCACCCCCCCTCCCCCCCAAAATAAATAAATAAATTGATAACGTTGACAATAATTATAATAATAATGGTAATAATAACAATGATGATGATGATGATGATGATAAAAGTAATGATAATGATATTAATGATGATGATGATAATAATAATAATAATAATAAGAGAAGATATTACAAATAATGATATTTATAAAAATAATAACAATGATAATATAAAATAATAAACAACTTGGTAACTATTTCGAGGACTGTGCTACTTTATTATATACACTTGTGAGGAAATCATTATCTGCCTGGGTGAAGGCAAGATGGGAGACGGAAAGAGGGAGCTGCCTGGCCAAGGCAGCACACCACGTGTCAGGCAAGATGGGAGACAAGGCAGCACACCACGTGACAGGCAAGATGGGAGACAAGGCAGCACACCACGTGACAGGCAAGATGGGAGACAAGGCAGCACACCACGTGACAGGCAAGATGGGAGACGGAGAGAGGGAGCTGCCTGGCCAAGGCAGCACACCACGTGACAGGCAAGATGGGAGACAAGGCAGCACACCACGTGACAGGCAAGATGGGAGACGGAGAGAGGGAGCTGCCTGGCCAAGGCAGCACACCACGTGACAGGCAAGATGGGAGACGGAGAGAGGGAGCTGCCTGGCCAAGGCAGCACACCACGTGACAGGCAAGATGGGAGACAAGGCAGCACACCACGTGACAGGCAAGATGGGAGACGGAGAGAGGGAGCTGCTGGCCAAGGCAGCACACCACGTGACAGGCAAGATGGGAGACAAGGCAGCACACCACGTGACAGGCAAGATGGGAGACAGAGAGAGGGAGCTGCCTGGCCAAGGCAGCACACCACGTGACAGGCAAGATGGGAGACGGAGAGAGGGAGCTGCCTGGCCAAGGCAGCACACCACGTGTCAGGCAAGATGGGAGACAAGGCAGCACACCACGTGACAGGCAAGATGGGAGACGGAGAGAGGGAGCTGCCTGGCCAAGGCAGCACACCACGTGACAGGCAAGATGGGAGACAAGGCAGCACACCACGTGACAGGCAAGATGGGAGACAAGGCAGCACACCACGTGACAGGCAAGATGGGAGACAAGGCAGCACACCACGTGTCAGGCAAGATGGGAGACAAGGCAGCACACCACGTGACAGGCAAGATGGGAGACAAGGCAGCACACCACGTGTCAGGCAAGATGGGAGACAAGGCAGCACACCACGTGACAGGCAAGATGGGAGACGGAGAGAGGGAGCTGCCTGGCCAAGGCAGCACACCACGTGACAGGCAAGATGGGAGACAAGGCAGCACACCACGTGACAGGCAAGATGGGAGACGGAGAGAGGGAGCTGCCTGGCCAAGGCAGCACACCACGTGACAGGCAAGATGGGAGACGGAGAGAGGGAGCTGCCTGGCCAAGGCAGCACACCACGTGACAGGCAAGATGGGAGACAAGGCAGCACACCACGTGACAGGCAAGATGGGAGACGGAAAGAGGGAGCTGCCTGGCCAAGGCAGCACACCACGTGACAGGCAAGATGGGAGACAAGGCAGCACACCACGTGACAGGCAAGATGGGAGACGGAGAGAGGGAGCTGCCTGGCCAAGGCAGCACACCACGTGACAGGCAAGATGGGAGACAAGGCAGCACACCACGTGACAGGCAAGATGGGAGACGGAGAGAGGGAGCTGCCTGGCCAAGGCAGCACACCACGTGACAGGCAAGATGGGAGACGGAGAGAGGGAGCTGCCTGGCCAAGGCAGCACACCACGTGACAGGCAAGATGGGAGACAAGGCAGCACACCACGTGACAGGCAAGATGGGAGACGGAGAGAGGGAGCTGCCTGGCCAAGGCAGCACACCACGTGACAGGCAAGATGGGAGACAAGGCAGCACACCACGTGACAGGCAAGATGGGAGACAAGGCAGCACACCACGTGACAGGCAAGATGGGAGACAAGGCAGCACACCACGTGACAGGCAAGATGGGAGACAAGGCAGCACACCACGTGACAGGCAAGATGGGAGACAAGGCAGCACACCACGTGACAGGCAAGATGGGAGACAAGGCAGCACACCACGTGACAGGCAAGATGGGAGACAAGGCAGCACACCACGTGACAGGCAAGATGGGAGACAAGGCAGCACACCACGTGACAGGCAAGATGGGAGACAAGGCAGCACACCACGTGACAGGCAAGATGGGAGACAAGGCAGCACACCACGTGACAGGCAAGATGGGAGACAAGGCAGCACACCACGTGACAGGCAAGATGGGAGACGGAGAGAGGGAGCTGCCTGGCCAAGGCAGCACACCACGTGACAGGCAAGATGGGAGACAAGGCAGCACACCACGTGACAGGCAAGATGGGAGACGGAGAGAGGGAGCTGCCTGGCCAAGGCAGCACACCACGTGACAGGCAAGATGGGAGACAAGGCAGCACACCACGTGACAGGCAAGATGGGAGACAAGGCAGCACACCACGTGACAGGCAAGATGGGAGACAAGGCAGCACACCACGTGACAGGCAAGATGGGAGACGGAGAGAGGGAGCTGCCTGGCCAAGGCAGCACACCACGTGACAGGCAAGATGGGAGACAAGGCAGCACACCACGTGACAGGCAAGATGGGAGACGGAGAGAGGGAGCTGCCTGGCCAAGGCAGCACACCACGTGACAGGCAAGATGGGAGACGGAGAGAGGGAGCTGCCTGGCCAAGGCAGCACACCACGTGACAGGCAAGATGGGAGACAAGGCAGCACACCACGTGACAGGCAAGATGGGAGACGGAGAGAGGGAGCTGCCTGGCCAAGGCAGCACACCACGTGACAGGCAAGATGGGAGACAAGGCAGCACACCACGTGACAGGCAAGATGGGAGACAAGGCAGCACACCACGTGACAGGCAAGATGGGAGACGGAGAGAGGGAGCTGCCTGGCCAAGGCAGCACACCACGTGACAGGCAAGATGGGAGACAAGGCAGCACACCACGTGACAGGCAAGATGGGAGACAAGGCAGCACACCACGTGACAGGCAAGATGGGAGACAAGGCAGCACACCACGTGACAGGCAAGATGGGAGACAAGGCAGCACACCACGTGACAGGCAAGATGGGAGACAAGGCAGCACACCACGTGACAGGCAAGATGGGAGACAAGGCAGCACACCACGTGACAGGCAAGATGGGAGACAAGGCAGCACACCACGTGTCAGGCAAGAATGGAGACAAGGCAGCACACCACGTGACAGGCAAGATGGGAGACAAGGCAGCACACCACGTGACAGGCAAGATGGGAGACGGAGAGAGGGAGCTGCCTGGCCAAGGCAGCACACCACGTGACAGGCAAGATGGGAGACGGAGAGAGGGAGCTGCCTGGCCAAGGCAGCACACCACGTGACAGGCAAGATGGGAGACGGAGAGAGGGAGCTGCCTGGCCAAGGCAGCACACCACGTGACAGGCAAGATGGGAGACAAGGCAGCACACCACGTGTCAGGCAAGATGGGAGACAAGGCAGCACACCACGTGACAGGCAAGATGGGAGACAAGGCAGCACACCACGTGACAGGCAAGATGGGAGACAAGGCAGCACACCACGTGTCAGGCAAGATGGGAGACAAGGCAGCACACCACGTGTCAGGCAAGATGGGAGACAAGGCAGCACACCACGTGACAGGCAAGATGGGAGACGGAGAGAGGGAGCTGCCTGGCCAAGGCAGCACACCACGTGACAGGCAAGATGGGAGACAAGGCAGCACACCACGTGACAGGCAAGATGGGAGACGGAGAGAGGGAGCTGCCTGGCCAAGGCAGCACACCACGTGACAGGCAAGATGGGAGACAAGGCAGCACACCACGTGACAGGCAAGATGGGAGACAAGGCAGCACACCACGTGACAGGCAAGATGGGAGACAAGGCAGCACACCACGTGTCAGGCAAGATGGGAGACAAGGCAGCACACCACGTGACAGGCAAGATGGGAGACGGAGAGAGGGAGCTGCCTGGCCAAGGCAGCACACCACGTGACAGGCAAGATGGGAGACAAGGCAGCACACCACGTGACAGGCAAGATGGGAGACGGAGAGAGGGAGCTGCCTGGCCAAGGCAGCACACCACGTGACAGGCAAGATGGGAGACGGAGAGAGGGAGCTGCCTGGCCAAGGCAGCACACCACGTGACAGGCAAGATGGGAGACAAGGCAGCACACCACGTGACAGGCAAGATGGGAGACGGAAAGAGGGAGCTGCCTGGCCAAGGCAGCACACCACGTGACAGGCAAGATGGGAGACAAGGCAGCACACCACGTGACAGGCAAGATGGGAGACGGAAAGAGGGAGCTGCCTGGCCAAGGCAGCACACCACGTGACAGGCAAGATGGGAGACAAGGCAGCACACCACGTGACAGGCAAGATGGGAGACGGAAAGAGGGAGCTGCCTGGCAGCACACCACGTGACAGGCAAGATGGGAGACAAGGCAGCACACCACGTGACAGGCAAGATGGGAGACAAGGCAGCACACCACGTGACAGGCAAGATGGGAGACGGAGAGAGGGAGCTGCCTGGCCAAGGCAGCACACCACGTGACAGGCAAGATGGGAGACGGAGAGAGGGAGCTGCCTGGCCAAGGCAGCACACCACGTGTCAGGCAAGATGGGAGACAAGGCAGCACACCACGTGTCAGGCAAGATGGGAGACGGAAAGAGGGAGCAGCCTGGCCAAGGCAGCACACCACGTGTCACGCTGAGGAACGCGGCTGGAACAGAAGGGGCGCTTGCCGTGGCGCTAGGACCGGATCAGCGAAGGAGCACTCCGATTCGATGTTCAGGCTGTAGTTACCTCCCTTGAAACGACTCGTCACGATACGGAACCACCCGTGCTCCCCCTGAAATTGACGTCAGGAATTGGAGGTAACTCGTGAGTGAAGAGTGGAGAAAAGGTAAATGCGTAAAAGCACACGAAAGTAAGCAAGCAAAACGCACGCACGCATGCACATGCACGCACACACTCACAAACACATACAGATCGAGGCGAACAAACGGACGGACAAACACACCGGCAGCAAGCACACACGTGCACACATTTACACGCACACATTCACACACACACAAACAGACGGACAGGACAGACACACACACACACGGACGGACAGACACACACACACACACACACACACACACACACACACACACACACAAACGGACGGACAGGACAGACAATGTTTGCCAGAGACAGACACGCTATAGGTAAGTATACCTACCCAGGGTTCTCCCCAGGAGTTTCTGACAATCCAGTACTCCACCCCAGAGGCTTCATCCACCCCCCACCCCGCCACCGCAACCTCGTGGTTGGTCTGCAACGAGAGATTATTATGATAAGGAAATACTTTATGCATTGCCTTTAAATTGATTTGTTTATCGTCCAGCACATATACGACAAACATGTATAACATAGTGGGTGAGTGAGTGAATTGTCTCATGAGTGAGTAGAGCGAGTGTGTGTTTTCGTGTATTATTGTGTATTTGTGCACATTAATGCGTTGTTTTTGTCTACCCAGAGGTTTGAAATGACATGTTTCTTTTTTCTGTAGCACTGTTGTGTTTAACTTCAACCTGAAAATGTTAAATCAAAGTTGTATCAATAGGAAGCCCCTTCATTCCATGGCAGATGCGATACCTACATTTGTCCTCCGCCTGTGCCCGTGAACGAATCTCTCCTCGGGGATGGGTCAAGTTACGTGCAGGAATTTCCCTTCGGGGATGGGTCAAGTTACGTGCAGGAATTTCCCATCGGGGATGGGTCAAGTTACGTGCAGGAATTTCCCCTCGGGGATGGGTCAAGTTACATGCAGGAATTTCCCCTCGGGGATGGGTCAAGCTACGTGCAGGAATTTCCCCTCGGGGATGGGTCAAGTTACAAGCAGGAGTTTCCCCTCGGAGATGGGTCAAGTTACGTGCAGGAGTTTCCCCGTGGGAGTGAGTCAAGTTACATGCAGGAGTTTCCCTCGGGGATGAGTCAAGTTACATGCAGGAGTTTCCCCTTGGGAGTGAGTCAAGTTACATGCAGGAGTTTCCCCTTGGGAGTGAGTCAAGTTACATGCAGGAGTTTCCCCTCGGGGATGGGTCAAGTTACATGCAGGAGTTTCCCCTCAGGAATGAGTCAAGTTACATGCAGGAGTTTCCCCTTGGGAGTGAGTCAAGTTACATGCAGGAGTTTCCCCTCGGGAGTGAGTCAAGTTACATGCAGGAGTTTCCCCTCGGGAGTGAGTCAAGTTACATGCAGGAGTTTCCCCTTGGGAGTGAGTCAAGTTACATGCAGGAGTTTCCCCTCGGGGATGGGACAAGTCACATGCAGGAGTTTCCCCTCGGGGATGGGTCAAGTTACATGCAGGAGTTTCCCCTCGGGGATGAGTCAAGTTACATGCAGGAGTTTCCCCTTGGGAGTGAGTCAAGTTACATGCAGGAGTTTCCCCTTGGGAGTGAGTCAAGTTACATGCAGGAGTTTCCCCTTGGGAGTGAGTCAAGTTACATGCAGGAGTTTCCCCTCGGGGATGGGTCAAGTTACATGCAGGAGTTTCCCTCGGGGATGGGTCAAGTTACATGCAGGAGTTTCCCTCGGGGATGGGTCAAGTTACATGCAGGAGTTTCCCCTCGGGAGTGAGTCAAGTTACAGGCAGGAGTTTCCCCTCGGGGATGGGTCAAGTTACATGCAGGAGTTTCCCCTTGGGAGTGAGTCAAGTTACATGCAGGAGTTTCCCCTTGGGAGTGAGTCAAGTTACATGCAGGAGTTTCCCCTTGGGAGTGAGTCAAGTTACATGCAGGAGTTTCCCCTCGGGAGTGAGTCAAGTTACATGCAGGAGTTTCCCCTTGGGAGAGAGTCAAGTTACATGCAGGAGTATCCCCTTGGGAGTGAGTCAAGTTACATGCAGGAGTTTCCTCTGTTGGCTGCAAACAGCAACTGCCCCACCGCGTCACCGTACGCCATTCGTAAATGGCGAATAACATAGAAGTAGGCACTTGACTGCTTTAAACCATCTCCTTGTGACTTCGTAGTCAATGGCCTTACATTGCCTGCAAAGGCCGAGAGGCCGTAATAATGCCTCATTCGTTCGTTCGTTTATTCATTCATTCGTTCGTTCGTTCATTCATCCATTCGTTTGTTCGTTCGTTCGTTAATTCATTCATTCATTCATTAACAGCATGTAGGAGATTGAGAGAGCGGTGGTGTACACGCACCTCATCTGTCGTGGTGAACTCTTGATAAATTCCTCCTGAGTAGTTCTCCAAAGTGTCTGTAGCAAGGATGGAACAGCTGAAATGGCAAGTCAAACCAAAGTTGCTTCGTGTTGTGTGTTTTTTACACGTTGCCCAACACTCTGCAGAGAAAAGGGAGAAAAATGTGTTGGACCTCAGGCAGAGGCCGATCACGTGACTAAGGGCGCGTTTGTTAGTCAAGTGACTCGCCTCGATGGCTAGTCGAGGGCGAGCAAAACGCACCTACGGCTAATGAGCGAGAAACGTAGGCAACATCTAGCACTCGAGATTCTCTCGAGATTCTACGCCTAACAAACGCGCCCTAAGACCGCCGCAGGTGTCGTTCGAGTTGTGCAGGAACGAGGGAGGGTGGGGTGGTGGGTGGGAGGGAGAGTGGGGTGGTGGGTGGGGTGGAGGGTGGTGGTGGGTGCGGTGTTGGGTGGTGGGTGGGGTGAACTGAAACATAACCGAGAATGTTTGGGGGAAAGAAAGTTGCCAGAAATAAGAGAACAAATTTGGAGGAGAAAAATAGGAGAGACACGCAGAGAGAGAGAGAGAGAGAGAGAGAGAGAGAGAGAGAGAGAGAGAAATACAGAGACAGACACGCATCAGGCCATATAGACCTAATCCACAAAAAATGATCACAAAGATCGGAAACGTTTGTTTCCATACTAGACCTGTGTTACCAACACCTCCCAGCGATCTTTGTTATCATTATTTGTTTTGTCTTCTGGATTCCGGCCGTCCATCTTTCACCTACGTAATCCAGAAAATTAATGAACGGCACAACAGACCGGACGGAAAGGCAGACCTATGGTTGTGAGACCCACAACAGAAAGACACAACAGAGACAGAGACCCACAACAGAAAGACACAACAGAGACAGAGACCAGGACAGAAAGACACAACAGAGACAGAGACACAAAGAACAGAAAGACAACAGAGACAGAGACCAAGGACAGAAAGACACAACAGAGACAGAGACACAAAGAACAGAAAGACACAACAGAGACAGAGACACAAAGAACAGAAAGACACAACAGAGACAGAGACACAAAGAACAGAAAGACACAACAGAGACAGAGACACAAAGAACAGAAAGACACAACAGAGACAGAGACACAAAGAACAGAAAGACAACAGAGACAGAGACCCAGGACAGAAAGACACAACAGAGACAGAGACCAAGGACAGAAAAACACAACAGAGACAGAGACCAGGACAGAAAGACACAACAGAGGCAGAGACCCAGGACAGAAAGACACAACAGAGACAGAGACACAAAGAACAGAAAGACACAACAGAGACAGAGACACAAAGAACAGAAAGACACAACAGAGACAGAGACCCAGGACAGAAAGACACAACAGAGACAGAGACCCAGGACAGAAAGACACAACAGAGGCAGAGACCCAGGACAGAAAGACACAACAGAGACAGAGACACAAAGAACAGAAAGACACAACAGAGACAGAGACCAGGACAGAAAGACACAACAGAGACAGAGACCCAGGACAGAAAGACACAACAGAGACAGAGACCCAGGACAGAAAGACACAACAGAGACAGAGACCCAGGACAGAAAGACACAACAGAGGCAGAGACCCAGGACAGAAAGACACAACAGAGACAGAGACACAGAACAGAAAGACACAACAGAGACAGAGACCAGGACAGAAAGACACAACAGAGACAGAGACCCAGGACAGAAAGACACAACAGAGACAGAGACACAAAGAACAGAAAGACACAACAGAGACAGCCACAAAGAACAGAAAGACACAACAGAGACAGAGACACAAAGAACAGAAAGACACAACAGACAGAGACACAAAGAACAGAAAGACAACAGAGACAGAGCCACAAAGAACAGAAAGACACAACAGACAGAGCCACAAAGAACAGAGAGACACAACAGACAGAGACACAAAGAACAGAAAGACACAACAGACAGAGACACAAAGAACAGAAAGACACAACAGACAGAGACACAAAGAACAGAAATACACAACAGACAGAGACACAAAGAACAGAAAGACAGACCAAGACAGAACCAGAGCACAGGAGAGCAGACCTAAGCCTGACGGAGCCACAACGACAAGACTGATCACAGGGTCAGCAAAACCAGACTCACGCAGGCCCAGGGCAAGAAGACGGCCGTGTTGCATAGACGCGAGGTGTTGCGAGGTGTAGGCCGGTGTCAACTTGTGTCAACATTTGGCAACCTTTACATCTCATTTCATCACGTTGTCATGTGTCAACGTTTGACAGCCTTTACATCTCATTTCATCACGTTGTCATGTGTCAACGTTTGACAGCCTTTACATCTCATTTCATCACGTTGTCATGTGTCAACGTTTGACAGCCTTTACATCTCATTTCATCACGTTTTCATGTGTCAACATTTGACTGCCTTTACATCTGTTACATCTGATACATAGGGTGGTGTCAACATTTGACTGCCTTTACATCTGCATGCATAGGGTGGTGTCAACCTGTGTCAACATTTGACTGCCTTTACATCTGCATGCATAGGGTGGTGTCAACCTGTGCCAACATCTGACTGCCTTTACATCTGCTTTCATCACATCACACACGTTGACACCGGCCTATCCCTCACATAGCGTGAGGAATGCGCCCAGCAGATCTAGGGAAGGGCGAAACGCCGGCACCTGATTGGTCCTCCTGCGGCGATCTCCTGCATCATGGCCTCCCTGCCCGAGATGCGTGCGAAGTCTCCCACTCTCCAGACAGAGTAGTTGCTGACCACGAAGCACGTGGCCTCCTCGGTACACGTGCCGCATGCGTTGAACGGTTTGCACGCTGGAATGAATGAATGAATGATTGATGCATGGATGAATGAATGAATGAATGAACGAACAAATGGATGAATGAATGAATATTTACAGCCTATCAGGTTTTGAAGGCTATTTAAGGCCATTAATACACAAAATTACGAGAGCTGGGGTGCGTCCAGGCTTCACCACCGTAGGCACCGCGAAGTCGCAGCGAAGTGGACACTCGACCACACTCGTCCTTGAACGACTCGACCCCGAAGCCTGAACGACGTTGTAGGTGAAATATAGCTCTGCGCAGGCCTGCGAAGCCTGAACGACGTTGTAGGTGAAATATAGCTCTGCGCAGGCCTGCGAAGCCTGAACGACGTTGTAGGTGAAGTGTAGCTCTGCGCAGGACTGCGAAGCCTGAACGACGTTGTAGGTGAAGTGTAGCTCTGCGCAGGCCTTCGAAGCCTGAACGACGTTGTAGGTGAAGTGTAGCTCTGCGCAGGCCTGTGAAGCCTGAACGACGTTGTAGGTGAAGTGTAGCTCTGCACAGGCCTGCGAAGCCTGAACGACGTTGTAGGTGAAGTGTAGCTCTGCGCAGGCCTGCGAAGCCTGAACGACGTTGTAGGTGAAATGTAGCTCTGCGCAGGCCTGTGAAGCCTGAACGACGTTGTAGGTGAAATCTGCGCAGGCCTTCGAAGCCTGAACGACGTTGTAGGTGAAATGTAGCGCTGCGCAGGCCTGCGAAGCCTGAACGACGTTGTAGGTGAAATGTAGCTCTGCGCAGGCCTGCGAAGAAATACTTCAACGCACCCCAGGTATGTCAAGTCTCGGTTCCCCCAGTTACTGGCCTTCCATGGGTCTTGTAGGGAGACGCGGTGGGTCCGTTCTTACCCCCAGCCCCCGGGGAATTTGCGCACTGTGACAATGGCATTGTGGACAATACAGGGTTGAAGCAGCTAGAGTTCGACAAAATGTTAAATCACCACATCGACAGAGGCGTTACAAGAAGGATTACGTCGCTAGAAGCATTACAAGAAGCATCACATCGATAGCAGCGTTACAAGAAGGATTACGTCGCTGGAAGCGTTACATGAACCATTACATCGACAGAAGCGTTACAAGAAAGATTACATCGCTAGAAGCATTACAAGAAGCATCACATCGATAGCAGCGTTACAAGAAGGATTACGTCGCTGGAAGCGTTACATGAACCATTACATCGACAGAAGCGTTACAAGAAAGATTACATCGCTAGAAGCATTACAAGAACCATCACATCGATAGCAGCGTTACCAGAAGCGTCACATCGACAGACGCGTTACGAGAAGCGTTACATCAATAGAAGAAAGCTCAAACACAACCATGTCTATAGGCGTAACGCCGAGCTTCTTCGTGGAGCTACCAAGAACATATAAACCGTCGACTTAGCCTGGTAAGCAGCATTCCTTGACTCTGCTCCTTCAACCAGCCACGAGTTGTATGAGGCGAGGGCCCGGGGCGCTCTGACCTTTCCCCCAATACTTCTGATGCGTCGTCGTCACCACTTCCGTCATCAAGGTATCGTGGTTGACTAATTACATTTCTTACATCACACCGCTTAAATAGGGCACACGAGGCACCATCTCGCCTCGCTTCTCCCCGCCCAGGGGTAAACCCTGGTCCCTGTGAGGGCTGTGAGGGCATGTTGTGGTGCGATTCGCTCTACAACAAGACCATGGGCCAACATCAGGTAGGACTACTTCAGTTGGGCTCTGTGGCCGAGTGAACAGCGCGCTGGACTTGAATCGCTTGTGGCTAGTGGGTGGGGCGTTCGAAGCTGCGCGGTTCCTGGAGTCACATTCTTGAGCAAGGGGCTTAATTCAAACTGTTTCTTCGCACCCAGGAGTAAAACCTGGTGCCTGTGAGGGCTGCGATGGCACTTTGTAGAGCGATTTACCCTTGCATACCGCCGTGCGCCAGCATCGGGTTGGAATCCTCCCCAGGGAGTGGAGTTGGTGCTGGTACCTGACCTAGCGTCCCATCTGTCTGTTACCGTGTTATCAGGTGCCAGCAAAGAATTGAGCAAGGGGCCCGGTGATCAGGAGGTAAAGTGTAAAGCGGTCTGAGACCCAGACATGGGAGATAAGTCACTGTATAAAACCACACTACACACACACACACACACACAGAGTTTTCTTTTCCAGGGAATGAAGATGGTGTTGCTACCTGGCTTTGCACGTCCTATTTCTTTGCCACTGTGGTAGTAAGGATTGGTAACGTGGTAGTAAGGATTGGTAACGTGGTAGTAAGGATTGGTAACGTGGTGGTAAGGATTGGTAACGTGGTGGTAAGGATTGGTAACGTGGTAGTAAGGATTGGTAACTTGGTAGAAAGGATTGGTAACGTGGTAGTAAGGATTGGTAACGTGGTAGTAAGGATTGGTAACGTGGTAGTAATGATTGGTAACGTGGTAGTAAGGATTGGTAACGTGGTGGTAAGGATTGGTAACGTGGTAGAAAGGATTGGTAACGTGGTAGAAAGGATTGGTAACGTGGTAGTAAGGATTGGTAACGTGGTAGTAAGGATTGGTAACGTGGTGGTAAGGATTGGTAACGTGGTGGTAAGGATTGGTAACGTGGTAGTAAGGATTGGTAACGTGGTAGTAAGGATTGGTAACGTGATAGTAAGGATAGGCAGCGTGGTAGTAAGGATTGGTAACGTGGTGGTAAGGATTGGTAACGTGATAGTAAGGATTGGTAACGTGGTAGTAAGGATTGGTAACGTGGCCCGGTGTTAAGGGGATAACGTGTCGAGCATTTCGAACTGACGACGACGACTTTGATGATGATGATGAGTCGCTGTTTGAAACCAACATCTTTAGCTGCCACTCACCCTGGTCCTTGGCTTGGTAGTTGTTGCAGGACTCGTCAGGGATGCCGTGGCTGTGGGCATACTGGTACACGCCCATGGAGGAGCCCCCCTCGCACGTGCCGGCTCCCCCGCAGTCCAGGACGTGCTGTGCAGACAGGTAGGCAGGGGGCCAGGCCCCCTGGCGCTTGACGTTGATGCGGTCTGCGAGGGCGCTGGTTCCCGCCATGGCCCAGCACGACCCGCAGTCTGCAGCACAGGTGGTGCTAATGATGATGATGACGACGACGATAACGAGGACGACGATGCTGATAGTAATGATGATGATGACGATGAGGAGGATAACGACGATGATGATGATAATAATGACAAGGATGACGACAACGCTGTTGCTGCTGCTGCTGCTGCTGATGATGATGATGATTATGATGACGATGACGATGACGATGACGATGACGACGATGATGATGATGCAGACAATTAACAAAGAGCAATTACAAGACTAGAAATCAAGACAACCTTGACAAACCTAGGGCCGTAGGCCTATGCAAGAAAAAAAGGATAGAGTAATTTATTCCGGAATAGAGGTATTCAAGAATAAAGTGCCAGCGATTTGTTTGCAGGAAAACTGAGTAGCTCTGTTCTGGCCCTATTTATTAAGTTATTCTGAGATATAAGGCCAGAATAGAGCTATTCAGTTTTCCTGCATACAAATCACTGGCACTTTATTCTTGAATACCTCGTTTCCGGAATAGATTACTCTTGTCTTTTTTCTTGGATACGGCCCCTGTTCTGGAGAGTGACGACGACGATGTCAACTGACGATGTCAACTGACGCAGACGACTATGGAGCTCCATGGTGATAAGGGTGGTAATTATTTGCAATTATTACGATAGAGAGGGATTCAACAGTGGTTTGAAAATCGATGAAGATGAGAACGGTTATGGTGAGCATAAGAATGGTCGACAATGACGACGACGATAACAGGAACGATGACGATGACAACAATGAAGACAGAAACTTCAAACAAGAATGAGACACGAGAAATCTGTCAGCAGCAAAAGGGGAAGGAGGAGCTGGAAGAGAAGGAAGATGTCAGGGTATATTCACACGGAGGAGAGAGAGAGAGAGAGAGAGAGAGAGAGAGAGAGAGAGAGAGAGAGAGAGAGAGAGAGACTTTCACTGGAGAGGTCTGTCCACACTGGAGAGAAATTGTTCACTGTAGCACAGGAAATCTAACACTAGAGAAAGCTGTCCACACTGCAGAGAGATTTTGCACTGTAGCACAGGAAATCTAACACTAGAGAAATGTTTCAACACTGGAGAGAGATTGTTCACTGTAGCACAGGAAATCTAACACTAGAGAAAGGTGTCCACACTGGAGAGAGATTGTTCACTGTAGCACAGGAAATCTAACACTAGAGAAAGGTGCCAACACTAGAGAGAGATTGTTCACTGTAGCACAGGAACTCTAACACTATAGAAAGATGCCCACACTGGAGAGAGATTGTTCACTGTAGCATAGGAACTCTAACACTATAGAAAGATGCCAACACTGGAGAGAGATTGTTCACTGTAGCACAGGAAATCTAACACTAGAGAAAGGTGTCCACACTGGAGAGAGATTGTTCACTGTAGCACAGGAAATCTAACATTAGAGAAAGGTGTAAACACTGGAGAGAGATTGTTCACTGTAGCACAGGAAATCTAACACTAGAGAAAGATGCCCACACTGGAGAGAGATTGTTCACTGTAGCACAGGAAATCTAACACTAGAGAAAGATGTCAGCACTGGAGAGAGATTGTTCACTGTAGCACAGGAAATCTAACACTAGAAAAAGGTGTCCACACTGGAGAGAAATTGTTCACTGTAGCACAGGAAATCTAACACTAGAAAAAGGTGCCAACACTAGAGAGAGATTGTTCACTGTAGCACAGGAAATCTAACACTAGAGAAAGATGTCCACACTGGAGAGAGATTGTTCACTGTAGCACAGGAAATCTAACACTAGAGAAAGCTGTCCACACTGGAGAGAGATTGTTCACTGTAGCACAGGAAATCTAACACTAGAGAAAGGTGTCCACACCGGAGAGAGATTGTTCACTGTAGCACAGGAAATCTAACACTACAGAAAGGTGTCCACACTAGAGAGATATTGTTCACTGTAGCACAGGAAATCTAACACTAGAGAAACGTGTCCACACTGGAGAGAGATTGTTCACTGTAGCACAGGAAATCTAACACTAGAGAAAGATGTCCACACTGGAGAGAGATTGTTCACTGTAGCACAGGAAATATAACACTACAGAAAGGTGTCCACACTGGAGAGAGATTGTTCACTGTAGCACAGGAAATCTAACACTAGAGAAAGATGTCCACACTGGAGAGAGATTGTTCACTGTAGCACAGGAAATCTAACACTAGAGAAAGCTGTCAACACTGCAGAGAGATTGTTCACTGTAGCACAGGAAATATAACACTACAGAAAAGTGTCCACACTGCAGAGAGATTGTTCACTGTAGCACAGGAAATCTAACACTAGAGAAAGGTGTCCACACTAGAGAGAGATTGTTTACTGTAGCACAGGAAATCTAACACTAGAGAAAGGAGTCCACACTGGAGAGAGATTGTTCACTGTAGCACAGGAAATCTAACACTAGAGAAAGCTGTCCACACTGGAGAGAGATTGTTCACTGTAGCACAGGAAATCTAACACTACAGAAAGGTGTCCACACTAGAGAGATATTGTTCACTGTAGCACAGGAAATCTAACACTAGAGAAAGGTGTCCACACCGGAGAGAGATTGTTCACTGTAGCACAGGAAATCTAACACTAGAGAAACGTGTCCACACTGGAGAGAGATTGTTCACTGCAGCACAGGAAATCTAACACTACAGAAAGGTGTCCACACTAGAGAGAGATTGTTCACTGTAGCACAGGAAATCTAACACTATAGAAAGATGCCCACACTGGAGAGAGATTGTTCACTGTAGCACAGGAAATCTAACACTATAGAAAGATGCCCACACTGGAGAGAGATTGTTCACTGTAGCACAGGAAATATAACACTACAGAAAGGTGTCCACACTAGAGAGAGATTGTTCACTGTAGCACAGGAAATCTAACACTAGAGAAACGTGTCCACACTGGAGAGAGATTGTTCACTGTAGCACAGGAAATCTAACACTAGAGAAAGGTGTCCACACTGGAGAGAGATTGTTCACTGTAGCACAGGAAATCTAACACTAGAGAAAGGTGCCAACACTAGAGAGAGATTGTTCACTGTAGCACAGGAACTCTAACACTATAGAAAGATGCCCACACTGGAGAGAGATTGTTCACTGTAGCACAGGAAATCTAACACTAGAGAAAGGTGTCCACACTGGAGAGAGATTGTTCACTGTAGCACAGGAAATCTAACACTACAGAAAGGTGTCCACACTGCAGAGAGATTGTTCACTGTAGCACAGGAACTCTAACATTAGAGAAAGGTGTAAACACTGGAGAGAGATTGTTCACTGTAGCACAGGAAATCTAACACTATAGAAAGATGCCCACACTGGAGAGAGATTGTTCACTGTAGCACAGGAAATCTAACACTAGAGAAAGATGTCAGCACTGGAGAGAGATTGTTCACTGTAGCACAGGAAATCTAACACTAGAGAAAGGTGTCCACACTGGAGAGAGATTGTTCACTGTAGCACAGGAAATCTAACACTAGAGAAAGATGTCCACACTGGAGAGAAATTGTTCACTGTAGCACAGGAAATCTAACACTAGAAAAAGGTGTCCACACTGGAGAGAAATTGTTCACTGTAGCACAGGAAATCTAACACTAGAGAAAGGTGTCCACACTGGAGAGAGATTGTTCACTGTAGCACAGGAAATCTAACACTAGAAAAAGGTGTCCACACTGGAGAGAAATTGTTCACTGTAGCACAGGAAATCTAACACTAGAGAAAGATGTCCACACTGGAGAGAGATTGTTCACTGTAGCACAGGAAATCTAACACTAGAGAAAGGTGTCCACACTGGAGAGAGATTGTTCACTGTAGCACAGGAAATCTAACACTAGAGAAAGGTGTCCACACTGGAGAGAGATTGTTCACTGTAGCACAGGAAATCTAACACTAGAGAAAGGTGCCAACACTAGAGAGAGATTGTTCACTGTAGCACAGGAAATCTAACACTAGAGAAAGATGTCCACACTGGAGAGAGATTGTTCACTGTAGCACAGGAAATCTAACACTAGAGAAAGGTGTCCACACTGGAGAGAGATTGTTCACTGTAGCACAGGAAATCTAACACTAGAGAAAGATGTCCACACTGGAGAGAGATTGTTCACTGTAGCACAGGAAATATAACACTACAGAAAGGTGTCCACACTAGAGAGAGATTGTTCACTGTAGCACAGGAAATCTAACACTAGAGAAACGTGTCCACACTGGAGAGAGATTGTTCACTGTAGCACAGGAAATCTAACACTAGAGAAAGATGTCCACACTGGAGAGAGATTGTTCACTGTAGCACAGGAAATCTAACACTAGAGAAAGGTGTCCACACTGGAGAGATATTGTTCACTGTAGCACAGGAAATCTAACACTAGAGAAAGGTGTCCACACTGGAGAGATATTGTTCACTGTAGCACAGGAAATCTAACACTAGAGAAAGATGTCCACACTGGAGAGAGATTGTTCACTGTAGCACAGGAAATCTAACACTAGAGAAAGGTGTCCACACTGGAGAGATATTGTTCACTGTAGCACAGGAAATCTAACACTAGAGAAAGGTGTCCACACTGGAGAGAGATTGTTCACTGTAGCACAGGAAATCTAACACTAGAGTGCTGCCGCTACATAAGATATCTATTAACATACATCTAACCAGTACAGAAGCGAAAATAACCTAACACTCGAGATGGGGTTTTGCACATTGGGGCGAGTTTAACTGAAACTGGGGAGAGATTAAGAAAATGTATGTTTGTTTCAGGCCACGTGACCATAACACAAAATCAACAGAATAGGGTAGGTAGGTGGAACTCTCTCTCTCTCTCTCTCTCTCTCTCTCTCTCTCTCTCTCTCTCTCTCTCTCTCTCTCTCTCTCTCTCTCTCTGTGTGTGTATGTGTGTGTCTGTGTGTATCTGTGTGTGTCCGTGTGTGTGTGTGTCTGTCTGTGTGTGTGTGTGTGTGTGTGTGTGTGTGTGTGTGTGTGTGTGTGTGTGTGTGTGTGTGTGTGTGTGTGTGTGTGTGTGTGTGTGTGTGTGTGTGTGTGTGTGTGTGTGTGTGTGTGTGTGTGTGTGTGTGTGTGTGTGTCTGTGTCTGTGTCTGTGTCTGTGTGTGTGTGTGTGTCTGTTCTGTGTGTGTCTGTGTGTGTGTGCGCGAGTGTGTGTTTGTTCCAGCAGCGAAAAAAAAGAGGGGTTGCAGCAAAATTTAGGGTAAGTCGGGTGACTAGAACGGAAAAAAGTGTATGTGGCTTCACCAACTGCAGCGTGGCCTACTCAGTCTGACCCTACAGTTACTCAAATGACAAACAATGCAGACATTCACACATTCTGAGGGGAGGCCTATTGTTAAGCGTTGGCAGCCGAGTCAATTCACAGTGGGTAATGTGCTGGTTACGGGTGCAGTCTACTCACACTAAAGGATGTGGTGGTTACAAGTGCAGTCTACTTACACTGGGGGATGTGCTGGTTAGGGGTGGAGACAGGCCAGTCTACTAACACTGGGGGATGTGCTGGTTACGGGTGCAGTCTACTCACACTGGGGGATGTGCTGGTTACGGGTGCAGTCTACTCACACTGGGGGATGTGCTGTTTACGGGTGCAGTCTACTCACACTGGGGTATGTGCTGGTTACGGGTGCAGTCTACTCACACTGGGGGATGTGCTGGTTACGGGTGCAGTCTGCTCACACTGGGGGATGTGCTGGTTACGGGTGCAGTCTACTCACACTGGGGGATGTGCTGGTTACGAGTGCAGTCTACTTACACTGAATGATGTGCTGGTTACGAGTGCAGTCTACTTACACTGAAGGATGTGCTGGTTGTGAGTGCAGTCTACTCACACTGGGGGATGTGCTGTTTACGGGTGCAGTCTACTCACACTGGGGGATGTGCTGGTTGTGAGTGCAGTCTACTCACACTGGGGGATGTGCTGGTTACGAGTGCAGTCTACTAACACTGGGGGATGTGCTGGTTACGGGTGCAGTCTACTCACACTGGGGATGTGCTGGTTACGGGTGCAGTCTACTCACACGAATGATGTGCTGGTTACGAGTGCAGTCTACTCACACTGGGGGATGTGGTAGTTACGGGTGCAGTCTACTCACACTGGGGGATGTGCTGGTTGTGAGTGCAGTCTACTCACACTGGGGGATGTGCTGGTTAAGGGTGGAGACAGGTCAGTCTACCCATACTGGGGGATGTGCTGTTTACGGGTGCAGTCTACTCACACTGGGGTATGTGCTGGTTACGGGTGCAGTCTACTCACACTGGGGGATGTGCTGGTTACGGGTGCAGTCTGCTCACACTGGGGGATGTGCTGGTTACGGGTGCAGTCTACTCACACTGGGGGTGTGCTGGTTACGAGTGCAGTCTACTTACACTGAATGATGTGCTGGTTACGGGTGCAGTCTACTAACACTGGGGGATGTGCTGGTTACGGGTGCAGTCTACTAACACTGGGGGATGTGCTGGTTACGAGTGCAGTCTGCTCACACTGGGGGATGTGCTGGTTACGAGTGCAGTCTACTAACACTGGGGGATGTGCTGGTTGTGAGTGCAGTCTACTCACACTGGGGGATGTGCTGTTTACGGGTGTAGTCTACTCACACTGGGGGATGTGCTGTTTACGGGTGAAGTCTACTAACACTGGGGGATGTGCTGGTTACGGGTGCAGTCTGCTCACACTGGGGGATGTGCTGGTTACGGGTGCAGTCTACTCACACTGGGGGATGTGCTGGTTACGGGTGCAGTCTGCTCACACTGGGGGATGTGCTGGTTACGAGTGCAGTCTACTAACACTGGGGGATGTGGTAGTTACGGGTGCATCCTACTCACCCTGGGGGATGTGCTGGTTACGGATGCAGTCTTCTCACACTGGGGGATGTGCTGGTTACGGGTGAAGTCTACTCACACTGGAGGATGTGCTGGTTGTGAGTGCAGTCTACTCACACTGGGGGATGTGCTGTTTACGGGTGCAGTCTGCTCACACTGGGGGATGTGCTGGTTACGGGTGCAGTCTACTCACACTGGGGGATGTGGTGGTTCGGGTGCAGTCTGCTCACACTGGGGGATGTGCTGTTTACGGGTGCAGTCTACTCACACTGGGGGATGTGCTGGTTACGGGTGCAGTCTGCTCACACTGGGGATGTGCTGGTTACGGGTGCAGTCTACTAACACTGGGGGATGTGCTGGTTACGGGTGCAGTCTGCTCACACTGGGGGATGTGCTGGTTACGAGTGCAGTCTACTAACACTGGGGGATGTGCTGGTTACGGGTGCAGTCTACTAACACTGGGGGATGTGCTGGTTACGAGTGCAGTCTGCTCACACTGGGGGATGTGCTGGTTACGAGTGCAGTCTACTAACACTGGGGGATGTGCTGGTTACGAGTGCAGTCTACTAACACTGGGGGATGTGCTGGTTACGAGTGCAGTCTACTAACACTGGGGGATGTGCTGTTTACGGGTGCAGTCTACTCACACTGGGGATGTGCTGGTTACGGGTGCAGTCTGCTCACACTGGGGGATGTGCTGGTTACGGGTGCAGTCTACTAACACTGGGGGATGTGCTGGTTACGGGTGCAGTCTGCTCACACTGGGGGATGTGCTGGTTACGAGTGCAGTCTACTAACACTGGGGGATGTGCTGGCTACGGGTGCAGTCTGCTCACACTGGGGGATGTGCTGATTACGAGTGCAGTCTACTAACACTGGGGGATGTGCTGGTTACGGGTGAAGTCTACTCACACTGGGGGATGTGCTGGTTACGGGTGCAGTCTACTCACTCTGGTGTATGTGCTGGTTACAGGTGCCGCCTGCTCACACTGGGGGATGTGCTGGTTACAGGTGCCGCCTGCTCACACTGGGGATGTGCTGGTTACGAGTGCAGTCTACTAACACTGAGGGATGTGGTGGTTACGGGTGCAGTCTACTCACACGAAGGATGTGCTGATTACGGATGCAATCTACTCACACTGGGGGATGTGCTGGTTACGGGTGCAGCCTACTCACACTGGGGAATGTGGTGGTTACGGGTGCAGTCTACTCACACTGGGGGATGTGCTGGTTACGGGTGCAGTCTACTCACACGAAGGGTGTGCTTATTACGGGTGCAGTCTACTCATACTGGGGGATGTGCTGGTTACGGGTGCAGTCTACTCACACTGGGGGATGTGCTGGTTACGGGTGCAGCCTACTCACACTGGGGAATGTGCTGGTTAGGGGTGGAGACAGGTCAGTCTACTCATACTGGGGGATGTGCTGGTTACGGGTGCAGTCTACTCACACTGGGGGATGTGGTGGTTACGGGTGCAGTCTACTCACACGAAGGGTGTGCTTATTACGGGTGCAGTCTACTCATACTGGGGGATGTGCTGGTTACGGGTGCAGTCTACTCACACTGGGGGATGTGGTGGTTACGGGTGCAGTCTACTCACACGAAGGGTGTGCTTATTACGGGTGCAGTCTACTCACACTGGGGGATGTGCTGGTTACGGGTGAAGTCTACTCACACTGGGGGATGTGCTGGTTGCGGGTGCAGTCTACTCACACTGAGGGATGTGCTGGTTGCGGGTGCAGTCTACTCACAGTGGTGTATGTGGTGGTTCGGGTGCAGTCTACTCACACTGGGGGATGTGCTGGTTGCGGGTGCAGTCTACTCACACTGGGGGATGTGCTGGTTCGGGTGCAGTCTACTCACACTGGGGTATGTGCTGGTTACGGGTGCAGTCTACTCACACTGGGGGATGTGCTGGTTGCGGGTGCAGTCTACTCACACTGGGGGATGTGCTGGTTGCGGGTGCAGTCTACTCACACTGGGGGATGTGCTGGTTAGGGGTGGAAACAGGTCAGTCTACTCACACTGGGCGATGTGGTGGTTACGGGTGCAGTCTACTCACACTGGGCGATGTGCTGGCTACGGGTGCAGCCTACTCACACGGGGGGGGGGGGGGGGGATGTGCTGGTTACGGGTGCAGCCTACTCACACTGGGGGATGTGCTGGTTGTGAGTGCAGCCTACTCACACTGGAGAATGTGCTGGTTGCGGGTGCAGTCTACTTACACTGAGGGATGTGCTGGTTGCGGGTGGGGCTGGCGTAGTTGACGCCGTTCATGTTCCTCCAGTCCAGGGCTTTGGGAAGAAGGAACGCCTTCGCCCCCTCGTAGGGCCGTGGCTCAGTCCTGGGTCATAGGTCAACACAAGTCAGGTAATGACGAATAGGGAGCACTGAGAGAGTGGAAACCTCCACAAGGCAGCCATAGTGATGGAGGTAAACATACAGCGGTGTAGAAAGATCGATGATGTCTAGGATTTCATCATGCTGACGCGATGAAACACGGCAAGATAGTGATTTAAATCGACGAAACTGATCAAATTCAAGGTGACAACCATGGGGTGGGGTGGCGCCTGTGTATTTTAATATACTCTGTTCCTCAAGAATGTGAAGGTTGGTTCATGTTAACGCTAACAGCCGTCCATGAGAGAAAGCGGCCACAGCCAACACGGCCTGTTTAATTTAATACGTCGTTTAGCTAACATGTAAAGGTTACTTTATTTAAACGCTTATAGCGGTCCATGACGGTAGCAACGCACACATCGGCCTACGGCTGTGATAGATACAATTTCTCTATCTGGCTTCAACTCCAAAAGTAGAGAACATATCCTCCAAAATTTAATGGATTATTCTTTGTGTAAAACTCTTACCTTCCATCAAAGTTAATCAACATCCGTTTTGAACTTCCTGAGTTATCTTGCACACAAAATCACGAACTAACCAAACGTAACACAAAAAAACTTTTTAGCGGAGGTTAA
The DNA here is from genome assembly GCA_034096865.1 of Theodoxus fluviatilis. Classification (NCBI taxonomy): domain Eukaryota; kingdom Metazoa; phylum Mollusca; class Gastropoda; order Cycloneritida; family Neritidae; genus Theodoxus; species Theodoxus fluviatilis. The sequence continues at coordinate 34,749 of JAWQFJ010011132.1, forward strand.
ATTAAGGCACTTACACATACACACACACACACACACACACACACACACACACACGTACACACACACACACACAAACATACAAACACACACCCACACATGCACACACAAGCACACACGCACACACACACATGCGCTCGCGCTCGCATAACACACTAATAGGCCTACACTCACGCACACGAGCTTTCACTCAAACACTTACACGCGCGCGCGCACGCTCACACACACACACACACACACACACACACACACACACACACGAACTTACACTCACAAACACGTACACGCACACACGCACGAACACACATACACACAGAAAGACATACACACACAGACACACACACACAGACACACACACACAGACACACACACGCAACACACACACACAGACACACACACAGACACACACACGCAACACACACACACAGACACACACACAGACACACACACACACACACACACACGCACGCACGCACACGCACCCAGACTCTTACATTCACGCACGCACGCACGCATACACACACACACACACACACGCACGCACACGCACCCAGACTCTTACATTCACACACGCACGCACGCACGCATACACACACACACACACACACACACACACACACACAAGTGTACCCAAGGAAGGACCAAAAGACAGCTGGACTGTAGGCAAGCGGGAAAACAGGCAGACACACGCACACGTAAGCACTGACCAGAAAAAGTATACTAATATTTAATAAGCGCACGAATATAATCATCAAGGCCTTTCGTGTACGTACGTAAACACGTCAACACTCACAAGCGTCACTTTACTTGCTGATTGCCCCCTGCTAGTTGGGGGTAAGAATAGACCCACCACGTCTCCTTACCACAGGGGGATTGGGGTAAGAATAGACCCACCACGTCTCCCTACCACAGGGGGATGGGGGTAAGAATAGACCCACCACGTCTCCCTACCACAGGGGGATTGGGGGTAAGAATAGACCCACCACGTCTCCCTACCACAGGGGGATTGGGGGTAAGAATAGACCCACCTCGTCTCCCTACCACAGGGGGATTGGGGGTAAGAATAGACACACCACGTCTCCCTACCACAGGGGGATTGGGGGTAAGAATAGACACACCACGTCTCCCTACGCGATTCGCAGAAGACGAATAGCTCGGGAAATATAGCCATGACTGACTCTTTGTCTACCCAACTTGTCAGTTTCGTTCTCAATGGTCTTACATAGCCTAGAGAGGCTGATAAGACGCAAAACTTCATACATCTCCCCTCCCCCCACCCCCACCCCACCCTTCCCTCACTTCCTCCCTCCCTCCCTCCCTCCCACACAAACAAGCGAGCTCAAGCACACGACAACAAAACGTACCTTTCTCAGCTAAGCTAGAAGAAACTTTTTTTCTCAGTAGGTGGGTTGGGGATTTATCGTATAATGTAGGTATACATAATTATATCATAGCCTATATTCATATCGTATAAGAGCAGACAAAATTCAAATAACACAATAAACAGACATGAAAAGAAGCACACATACACATGCACAAGCACGCACGCACGCACACGCACGTACACACACACACACACACACACACACACACACACACACACACACACACAAACACCATCATCATCCGTATGCTCCCGATCCCCTTCCCTCTGCGAGAAACTTACTTGACTTCTTGAATGCGATGATGCAGATCTGACAAGAAGCAAGGTTTCTTCGTTCTCAATGGCATCTTCGTGCTGGACCCTTGGACATTGCCAAGAACGCCAAACCACAGAAGAAATGCAACAAAGGTAGAGATCGCCACCATCGTATCAGCAATGCAAGCCTCGATCGTAAAGCAATGCACTGCCTGCAGGTAACTGTGAGGTAGGAAAAAGGATTTCCGCTTATATCACAGTGCGATCACGTGGGTAACACTTCCTCGAGCGACAGATGGTGTGGTTGGCGTTTAACAACAGGATGAGTCACCCACGACCGACCTCGACAGGAGGAAGAGGTGAGAATCGTGGAAGGCGCCTCGTGCCGCATGCTTTTCACGTGACAATTAGCCGTGCACATTATTGTCACGAGCTCCATGTGCGTCTCACAGGTCACGTGATGACAACTCCGCAACCTCCGCCAAGGGTCATGTTTCACCCTTCATTTGTTAGTTTTCTAGCAAAATAGCTCAAAAAGTTCTCACCTAATTCTAATGAAACTCGGTGGAAGGTCAGCTTTTATCTAATGAAGAATCCGTTAAATTTAAGAGATTATATGTTATCTCATTTAGGAATTGCGACCAAAAATGGAAAATGTTCTTGCAAATCACGAAGTTGATGACGTCGCACTATTGATGTATTCGTCGTATGCGTTCGGCACTCAGATGCTACTTTCAGCCACTAATTTTACAAAATGAACTAACTTCGTAGTGTCAGGCCTGGCTAGCAAAACATCCTGCCAGATTTAATTATGCAGACCATAGAGGAGAACGTGTGGCTTCCTTGGTGGAGGTTTGCCTTCTCGGAGTGCTCTCTAGTGTCTCGTGTGGAGCAGT
>JAWQFJ010011133.1:0-2500 GCA_034096865.1 Theodoxus fluviatilis
TGCAACACAAAGCTGTTAATTCAAGACATAGGAAGCACAATGGTGATTATTGGCACTTTCTACCATGAGATATGGTCACTTTTAGTGGTTCACTACCCCATTTTGGTCACATTTCATAAGGGTCAAAGTGACCTTGACTTTGATGATATGTGACCAAATGTGTCTCATGATGAAAGTATAACATGTGCCCCACATAATTATTAAGTTTGAAACAGTAATCTTCCATAGTTCAGGGTCAGGGTCACTTCAAAATATGTATACAATCCAAATTTGAAGAGCTCCTGTGACCTTGACCTTGAAGCAAGGTCAACCAAACGGGTATCAAAAGATAGGGATTACCTTGCCCTATATACCACATATAGGTCAGGTATCCAATCTCAAAAACTTCAGAGAAAATAGAGAAAATGTGAAAAATGACTGTTTTTTAGACAACATTTATGGCCCCTGCGACCTTGACCTTGAAGCAAGATTAAGTCACTATGTATGTTTTTTGAGGCCTTGTCATCATACACCATCATGCCACATTTGGTATTAATAGACTTAATAGTCTCCAAGAAAAATCCAACGTTAAAGTTTTCGGACGCCCGGACGCCCGGACGCCCGGACGCTCGGACGGACGAAAAGGGTGAGTACTTAGACTCACTTTTGCTTCGCATGTGAGTCAAAAATATTTAATTAATCTTTTGTATGGTTAGAATGATGTATGGAAAAAAAATGCACATGACGAACGTAAAAACAACAATGTCACTCTCCAACTCTGCAGCAGCGCCAAACGATAATAATAAAAGAATCTGTCCCGTCCTCGACAGGAGACAATGGAGTCCGTCCCGTCCTCGACAGGAGACAATGCAGTCCGTCCCGTCCTCGACAGGAGACAATGCAGTCCGTCCCGTCCTCGACAGGCGACAATGCAGTCCGTCCCGTCCTTGACAGGCGACAATGCAGTCCGTCCCGTCCTTGACAGGCGACAATGGGGTCCGTCCCGTCCTCGACAGGAGACAATGGGGTCCGTCCCGTCCTCGACAGGAGACAATGCAGTCCGTCCCGTCCTCGACAGGCGACAATGCAGTCCGTCCCGTCCTCGACAGGCGACAATGCAGTCCGTTCCGTCCTCGACAGGCGACAATGCAGGCTGTCCCGTCCTCGACAGGCGACAATGCAGTCCGTCCCGTCCTCGACAGGAGACAATGCAGGCTGTCCCGTCCTCGACATGAGACAATGCAGGCCTAGCAGGCCAAGGACAGTAATGATAAAACAGCGACACTAGAGTGACGTCCTTCTTTACAACCTAAACAACACATCATTCCAACTAATGCATCCCTACATATAACTCTAAATGAAGCTAGCATAAACGATAGAAATGATGAATTATTTACAAGAATGAGTACACACAGAAGAGACAAAACACCGCACTGGTAACAAATTGTAGGTTCCCTCCCCTTAGTTACTAGACAGCCAAATTTCCCCCTTTAAGGAAAACTTTTCGCAAAAATCCTTTAGCAATCTTTAGAGAAAGAATTATGGCCTACCTCAAGAGGCCTATGACTTCACCCAAAATTTGCCGAGTTATTCTTAAAAAATCCACCGCTATGAACTCTCTTGGCAATTCTGTGACGCGAATTCCAAAGATGACGCGAACTCTGACGCCGTTCCCAAAAAACCTTTCATCTGGGTCGAGAAAGAAATGAATAACCCACAATCGCTAATACCCAAAGCAAAGGAAAACTCCACCCAACCACAGGCACACACACAATTTCACCAACTGTATTCGACAGTCTATGTGGCAAGCATTTAGGGACTTTCTGAGGCACTCTGAGGCACCATACATTCACACACACGCACGCACACACACACACACATACACACACAAACTCACAAGCACACGCACATACACACACACGCACACGCACACACCCACACACACACACACACACGCACACGCACACAAACACACGCACACGCACACAAACACACACACACGCACACACACACACACTCACTCACACACACGCGCGCGCGCGCACACACACTCACACACGCGCGCACACACACATACACACACGCGTGCGCGCGCACACACGCATACACACACACGCACACACACACACACACACGCACACACACACACTCACACGCACACACACACACACACACACACACACACACACACACACACACACACACACACACACACACAAAGACACACACACACACACACACACACACACACAAACGCGAGCCCGCCCGCAGAGAAAGAGAAAAGAGAGAGGGGAGGAAAGTGAGAAAGAGAGAAGAAACAATGTACGTAAGTACGCATTTTGTCATAGGACTTTTTGTGTTTGAAGACAATGTGCATCCAAAATCATGGGTATAGTTTCTACCGTTAAGATTGAAAGAGTGATGAATCAACACATTTCTTATCAATGTTGTCATTTCAGCCTTGCTATCCGTCCCTCTCCCCTCATCACACGCAGACGAAGCACATTCCTCATAGAGGTCC
>JAWQFJ010011133.1:7500-12377 GCA_034096865.1 Theodoxus fluviatilis
TGTGTACTCTGAGATTGGAGCGTGGTGGTGAGCTCTGCACCGATTTGGAACCAACGATTCTCGCAAGCTCTGTGTGTGTGCCTGATGGTTGCTTTTGTTACAGTCAGTCCCTTTAAAAAAATGTTCACATTGTGTCACTCAGAATTTCTACATCTGGGGAAATGTACTCTATTGATGACACAGTATTGTTTGGGGGTGCACGAAGTTTTTCAAAATGCCTGACACTGATGGTGTTATCGTGCATAGTTTCCCAGTACTTACACTGTGTTAGCAGGTTTATGCAGAGATGCATCTCTTTGTTTGGCCGTGATTCGGATGAACAGTTCCCGCAGTTTTCAGCAGTGAGATATTGAGAGAGAGAGAGAGAGAGAGAGAGAGAGAGAGAGAGAGAGAGAGGGGGGGGGGTAAGAGAGAGAGAGAGAGAGAGTGGGGGGTAAGAGAGAGAGAGAGAGAGGGGGGGGTAAGAGAGAGAGAAAGAGAGAGAGAGAGAGTGGGGGGAAAGAGAGAGAGAGAGAGAGAGAAAGAAAGAGAGAGAGAGAGAGAGAAAGAGAGAGAGAGAGAGGGAGAGAGAGAGAAGGGAGAGAGAGAGAGAGGGAGAGAGAGAGAAAGTTTTGTTGTATGTGTTGCATGCATGTGTGTGTGTGTGTGTGTGTGTGTGCTCGTGCGTGTGTATGTGTGAATGTAGTGTGTATGTATGTGAGTGGGTGGGTGTGAATATGGTGTAATTGTGCGCTCGTGTGAGCATGCGTTTACCTACACTGAATACCTCTGATTCATAGTTAATCAATGCTGACATTTTGCATGCGCACCTTTTCAGACAACCCATCCAGTCTCAGCGAGAGCGAGGCACGGCTACTGGCGGAGTATGGCAGGAACTACCTGCTGGAGGTGGCCGATTTCCAGTCGCAGGGGGTCCCCGTCCCTCAGCGCCTTGCCACCCCCAGTCTGGGGGGGCTGCATCTCCCCCCTGTCCCCCGCACCGCTCGAAACACCACCACCCTCTCCCTCGGAGACCTCTGCAGGCACCAGACCTTCTGCTGATGATTCTGGACAGACTCAGGCAGGTGGAGAAGAATGTTGTTGTCACTCGCGTGTTAACCTATCTGCTGTGTGTGTGGTCTGGGCATAGACAGACTGAGATCTTTGTCACACAGCTAAAGAAAATTTAGCACGTGGCAATAAATGAGAGAAAAAAATGAATGCAAAAGGGGGAACTAACAACTAAAGAAAAAAATCACTGCACACAGTATTGGTTATTCAAAATAATGACATTTATTAAGACAGACAAGACGAAAAACAACGACACCACAACAGACAATTAATATTAAATAACAATGAATATAAAACGCCACCCCCCTGGTAGTGCTAGGGGTTGAACCCTGGACCTCTCACACGCGAAGTGAGAGTTTAGTCCTGGACGCCAAAGCCTAGCTCGAATACCTCCCACTTCCACCCAACTCCGTCCCAGAAAGTCCCACGTGGAAAATGTTCAATCTCACACAACTAAAGGTTGGGGGAGGGAAAGGGGGGATCGATAATCCCAGGGTACATGACCTGTAGACGCTGAATCTTGACAACGTTGACTCTTGAAAACGTAGAACCCGTTGAAACTTGACCCTCGGACCTTGAACTCGTGAACCTCGAACCTTGAATCTCGAGCCTTGAATCTCGAGCCTTGAATCTCGAGCCTTGAACCTTGAGCCTTGAAACTTGAAACCTTGAACCTTGAACCTTGAAACCTGGCGACAAATGTTCAGATGGAAGCATGGCGGACAATACTTCTATTCCCCGTTTGATACTGCCCGCCCCCAACCCTTTACAATTTCACTATCTCTTTCGTCCAACTTACTGTGGTTTTACATTGAAACCCCATGGGTGGTACAACAAATAACCACCACCAAATTATCTTTTACACAATATCATATGATAAAACATCATCGAAGCATCACCACACATAACTTTGCATTGAAAACCCAGGAGTAGTACCACAAACAAATCACTACCCCTGAATTATCCACTAAACAATGCATCATACGATAAACCATCATCGAAGCATCACTACACACAAACACAACTACATGCAACATAACGGTTTAGCACGTTTCACTACGTGGCTCCATTTTTATCTGAAGCAGAGACCAGACTTGCACTTTACGGATAACGATAACAGTTCAACTTACTTCCGACTTCTTAATGTTTACTGTCCCAAAAGCGAAGTTCCAAAGAGAAAGGGACGACCGTCGCAACTCCAACTCCCATGTAGTTGAGACAACCTTCTCTGGCGTCAGGACCTAGTCTTACACTGACACCAAAGACACTACCACCTTTAAGCTATAAACGCTTTCAAAAGGCGAACAAACGAGAGAGCTCAACAATTCGACAACCGTATCGAATCTCTCCTTTAGCAACTCTGACGTCCCTCCAAAATCTCCTTGACGTCACTCCAAAAATCTCTTTGACGTCACTGCACTATTTGGCCTAATTCTGTCTCTTTTCAAAAGATAAACTGTGGAATGCCTAAACCATATGCGCACACAACCAGTTCTATAAATTACTTTCCTATCTCCCTGTCGCCAAGGCTGATACGAGAAAAAACAACACGGACAGCACGAGACAATGAAACACATTAGCGACGCGCTATACTCCGGCGCCCTAAAAATGACACACACTTGTGACAGTTGTCGAGCAGCCAGACAACCTCAGTCTGAGCGTAGCCCAAGCTCTGTATGTGGTGCCCTCTATATTCATGAAGGTTCATTAAGAAGCTGCCTGTCTCGTCAATGGAAGTATTGTCTATTGGAGTCAGTGACTGATCAGAGCGTTCGTGCCTCAAGAACCTAACCTAACCTAACATTGCCCACTCGGTGATGCGGTGACGCACCTGCTCGGACTGGCATAGGCAAAATACAGATTGGGAAAACTTTGTATGGTTAAAACTTCCAACGTTACACTCATCAGAGACCAAGAAAAGACGAATGATCGTGATGCATGGGGTGGACCGGTTTCACACTTGTATTCCCTCGTGGCTTCGTCAAGAGACAGCTATCCCGACCCACTGGCGAGCACGTGATCTTGTTGCTCCCTCAAACGTGCTATCAAACATTCGTCAGCATTCGAAAACAGGATGCTGAAATACTTTTTCTGGGCCATTCATCTGTACATCAACTATAGATGTGAATGTAGAGTATTGTTGCACCGCTCTACACATGAAAAAACTGTTTTATTCTGGAACATAGTCCCGTGACACACACCGGGGTCAAACTGCTGTGATAATGAAACTGTGATATTTACTTGGGGAAGACATTTCGAAGTTCCATTTTCTATTTGCAAAACAATGTATAGAGGTGCTTTGATATAATGATTTATCCATGCAGTGATATCTACATCTATGATTCGATTACGAGTTGTTGTATATACTCAGAGACGTACTTTGTACATCACGAAATTGCGAGATATTTATTGGTGTAGGGTACGTGAGCTTTGTAAATATGTATTGTACTTAGATGAATTGTTGTAGTACTTTTTATGTGAGGTTGATGTTTTATAATGAGGTCCGGAATTTCATTAATCGGCGTTAATCAATCATAACTTCATTGTTTTTCTACACGAATGCATGGGCAGATATGTGCACGTTTTAAGTGTTTTTATTTCTGAATTTTCATTCAAGGTATTTTCACCGCTGAATTCCCTTTGTGAAGTAGATGGTAAAGGGCAGCAAATGTCGATTTTGCAATGAGAAGTCCTCATTTGAAGGGATAAATACTAAACAAGAACCTTAATCTATATTGCATGTTACTGGGAATCTCTTTTCGCACTAAAGCAAGAAGACGCCTGCTTAACAGTACATTAGTTCGAACACATTACCAGCAAATAAACATGAAATAGCTGATACAAAATCTTGTCTGAGACTTCTTTCGGCAGAATCGTGAAGATGTCGTCTTTGTGCTTTGTGCCCTCGCCCCACAGTTTGCTTTCACGGAAGCCAACAGCCGTTAGTGATACTTGCAACGGCAACTTGTCGCCACAAAACCTGAAAGCAGTAAATCTGTATCGTTTTGAGTCATTTACCTGTCAGTGATGGCTCTATGAAGTTTGCGTCGAACCCCATCATGTGCGCCATGTGGAGTGCCGTAAACGTGTATCTCTCGAACAGAACATCATAAACGACTGATTTTCTAACTAAGTATCATTTGTTCAAGCACTTCCTTACGCGACTATTTAAACTGTTTACAGTACAAACGCATGGCGCACACCTCTCGTTTACGTCCCGTTTAGACGCCGGGGTCTTTGTCATGGTCCTATCACCTTGACTGCAATCTCACCTTATGTTCCCAAGGTCTTTGCTGGTTACCATGACCTCGGTCTTGATAATGAACTGTCCGTCCCGGGACATGCGATGCAGGTGAAAAACATTTTTCGACTTAGCACTTCAAGCAGACAAAATAAGGTGTTACTGTGAAATGTTTTCATTTTCTTCTCTCTATTGTGTCTACATTCTCTTCTTAATTGTCTCCTGCGTCGCGCGTCTCTGTGAAATGCTTGCAATAAGTTGTAAACCCTTCCGTCCTCTTTCATCGCCCGTCTCGATGCATCAACTCCACAACCTGTTCTGCCAGTATTTGTGGGTCATATGGGGGCTTGTGAAGCTGACATTGAACACCAGAATATTCACATCCATACGAGTAATTTGAGGGCGTAATGCTGGGAATAACACTATGTTTGATCAACACCATTCTAAACCGATTCACCACCTAAACAGCAAAAGGTGCATTTTCCAGTCTTGCAGCAGGCCCATAATCATGAGATCCACGTTCACCTGTGTAGGACCTGTCCAGGTAGAGGAACAATTTTCCTGCCAGTCTAAACCCAAATGTCAG
>JAWQFJ010011134.1:2500-17781 GCA_034096865.1 Theodoxus fluviatilis
AGTAAACCTGGAGGGATAAAGGCCTTGCGGCCTAAGACATCTGAGGACATATCTATCTAAATCATTCTCTGTCCTCGCAAATGACGTCACGAATTCTATTCTATTCTATTCTATTCACCCTCCTTCAAAAATCTCCTCGCAAATGACGTCACGTTTATTCGACGTCAAATGATGACGTCACAGATTTTGCAAAATGGAGTCTGTTGAATTGTTTTCATTGAAACACCAAAATGTAAAAAAGTTACTTTCTTTTAAAACCTCGATTCTGAAAATTTGATAATATTGAATCGGACCTAACTTCCAGTCAGTGTGCAAAATCTCAAGGAAATCCGTCCAGTAGTTTTTGAGATATAAGCCGTGGAGACGGGACAGACAGACAGACACACACACACACACACACACACACACACACACACACACACACACAGACAGATAAAGTCTGTAGGACCTCCAGTAAACCTGGAGGGATAAAAACCTCCTCATGTTAATGCGTTCGAAACGTGAATAGCGCTGACCATAAAATTGAACGTGTCGGGTGCTTAAGAACAGCAATCACATGCAGGACAGCACGCCACGAGTATATACAAACAAATCATCGAGAAGGCTGCAAACCTCACGGGGATACTCGGCCTTCTGTCAAAAGCTTCTCAAAAGAGTGAATTGTTCCCGTGGCTAAACCGTCGCCATGAGCAATCCGTCTCGCCCTTCGGACCCTGGTTCTTCTGGCACAGCGCTAGCCTCCATTCTGAGACCAATCTGTGTCTTTGTGGAGCAGGTGCTGTTCACACTTGGTCACCCGTGTTGTGAATGGTGTTCAATCATCACTCGACAAATTAGACCCTGGAACTTGACATCAAACATGAGCCTGCAACGATCTTTCCTTCTTGGTGTGAGGCGAAATCCTCACAAAAGCGTACTGACGCACTGATATGCGATGATTTACGTGTTCTCCAGCATTTGCATTCTTTTTCTGTGTTTATAAAACCCAAAGAGGCAGAGGAATAGTGTGTGACTGGACCGAGTGAAAAGTAAGGGCACGCTTATGAGTGGACCGTGATGATTACGTTGAGAACCATTAAGGTGAAATTGCAAATATACAGACTTGTAGGTTTATCTGCGATGTACTCAAACCTCTTTTATGTCCGGGGCATCCACAGAAAGCAAATACGCACGGGGGAAAACCCCTTTATTCTAAGCACTTTTTCAACGTATATTAGGGTCGATCAAAATGAGTGGCAGTAATTGCAATGTGAGTGACTGAATCGCATTAATATGGTACACACTTATTTTAAGTTATTTGAGATCGCGTTTCACCACGAACTTCTATGAACGTCCGTGGTTTCACGAAATGCATTTGTCACGGCTGCCGTTTTCGTAAAGCCCTGCCTTAATAGCCCGAACGGTTGCACGGCGACAGGCCCGTGGAGCTGTCGCCCGTGCCACTCGTGCGGCGAGAACTGGGCTCGCCCTCAACTGCCCGTGCTCCGTGCGCGCCGAATGCCCTGACAGCTAGCTCGCTCTCTGCCTGCGAGAAGGTGTCTGGCAAAAAATTGCTTGCAGCACATGTTATGGGAGCTCGCTCCTCATTGGCTGAGAAACCGAATCTTCTTCTTCGGAGGAAGTTTTGTTGGCTTCTCGCGACTGTTTCCACAATTAAAATAGCGGATAGAATCTACGGTTCGGCCAGAATACGCTGTATCTGTTGATACTCAAAACCCATCCAAAGAAAAAATAAGCCATGAACAGCATTAATTTATCACAGCTGTATGTTGATTGCATCGTTAGGTTGTGAAAGCGCTCACATTTTACAACTGGAATGGAGGTCGACTCGCCCTCTGTGTGGACCAGCCGAAGACAGGTTCAAGGACAACAATCACAATGTGTATATATATATATATATATATATATATATATATATATATATATATATATATATATATATATATATATATATATATATATATATATATAATCTTTCCTGGTGGTGAGGTCGACCCGCGCGTCAGCTAGGCCTATAAATAGAAGTGCGCGAAGCTTGGCTGGGCTCGTATCAACAAGACTGAGTAATTTAGTCAAGCAAACAGCACATTTACAACGCATACTTCAATTTCACTGCAAAATTCGATGTAACACACAGCAAAAGAAGGTCAGCGAAATACAGCCAAGGTTAGACTCGACTACACTCCACAGTCAGAGGAAATCTGTATTACGCGTGAACTCTCAACTCTCTCGCTGACGCTGTGCGTTCGCCTCGATCTATTAAAATAAGAACAACGCTCGGTTGGCGACGACAATGAAGACTGGGGGACTGCGTCAGAAGGGGGGAGCGGATTGACAACTTGGTTTGGCCGATAAATTGCTATATAAACCATACTTTTACAATAAGAATGAGTACTCGCATTGGCGAGGACTGCTATAGAGTATAGTTTCGACCAGGAGGATTTCGACCAGAATCAAAGATAAGAATAAGAATATACATGTATGCATCTATGATCCTCTTTGCAGCAGATGTTGTATACAAAAAAATAGCTCACACACATCGGTTTATATGATACTAGACAGCAATCTGAGAGCACAGACCCTCACTAAGTACGCCACAGTTTCTCTTCCGTGACCTCCATGACAACAATCTGAGTCGTCACCTCCGTCAAGTTCGCCGACACCATCCGAACGACAAGCAATTAAGTTAGGCCCTATAACTTAATAGCCCGACTGTCAGACGGGCGAACCGGCGTTTGGAGTCATCTCGGCGCGCTCTATTAGGAACGAACGCAGTGTCGGCGAGATCTCCGCACGCCGGTTCTCCCGTCTGACAGTCGGACAATTAAGTTAGGCCTTAACATCGACCGAAACGGTGGTTCTCCTAGCTTGCACCAGGAAAGTCGAAAATCCGTTGATCACTTTTAAAGAAGCTGTGTTAGTTCGCTTGTCACTTCACAGCAGAAGTAATCCACGGCATGGTCAGTGACCGACAAGTCTTCATTCTCACATTCAACGCTATACGTCATTCATGAAATCCTGTTCCAGAGGACTCACCCATATGGAAAACACGTGGAAGCACACGTAGCTGTTGCTAGGAGATCGCACGCGATTCACCCATTTGATTCACCAGCAATCCCTCTTGCCCATATATATTTTCTGGCTGGTTCTATTTTAAAACACTGGCAGAAACCAGGCCATCTAGAATGACGTAGAATGAACTAGAGTGATACTCCAAACAATCTTCCCCTGACCTACACGTAGCCAGGCAACTTGCTGTGTCGCGAGGACCACCGAAATACAAGAAAAGTTCTTCAGTAACACTGACACTTCTACCGTTTTACAACGCATGCAACTATGCAGACTTATTCAAAAGCACGTGTATACCCACACGCAAGACATTACGTGTCGATTTCGATGAGGATAACATATATCCACACACCTGCACATGCACGTACACCCTTAAAACAAACACACCCCCCCCCCCCCCCACACACACACACACATACACACACACACACACAAACACACACACACACACACACACACACATTCATGAACATCTCACATCATCGATACATTATGCCTACTTTTAAGAAAATACAAAGAATCGGAAACGTGACCTGCGCCGGTAACTTTTGTGTTTGGAACACGAGGATATGATATTTCCTGCACGTAACAAGAGTTGCGCTCCTGACAACACAACAGGTCCCTGGTGCACGATTCACAGCCTGGTATGCTGTACGTACAACCCTGCTGTATGCACCTCGACCTTGAACATCTTTTGTAGCCCGGAACGAAATTCTGCAAGGTGAGTCGCACTCGTGTACGTATAAGTGTGTGAGCATAGCAAACGATACTTTGGTCCCAGCCATTATCTTTATTCACAGGTCTCTACCCGACTACGCAACAGAGCTAGCTAGCGACCTATTGACCCTGCGTTACGGCTACCTGCTGTGTGTAAACAAAAACACACTGGCCTTCGTTCCTTCCGGCGTCGAGAGAGCTGCCCAAGGGAGTCCATTCAGCACTGTATGCTGATGACCTCCTTCTCTGGTGCACGGAAGAGTATGCAACCACAGCAATCTACAGGATGCAGCTTGCCCTTGAAAAGGTTGCAGCGTGGGCGGAAACCTGGTGTGTGACCATCAACAGGGAGAAGACCACTGTCACCCTCTTCACACTCTCTGCCAAAGCAAAACCAGGCAAACTGACCCTAGGAGGCAAACCTCTGAATTTTGAAGACCAGCAAACATACCTGGGAGTCACCTACGACAAGCGAATGACCTGGAAACAACACATCATGAATGCAGAGGGAAAGGCAAGGAGAAAGCTGAACATCATGCGGAGACTAGCAGGAACACACTGGGGTGCATACGAGAAGATCCTCAAGGCAGTCTACCAGGGGACTGTACGACCGCACCTCGAGTACGGGTCAAGGTTTTGGGCAACTGCAGCCAAGACACACCGGCAGGCCTTAGACAAAGTACAGAACTAAGCGCTGAGAATCATCACAGGCGCAATGAAATCAACACCCATTCAGAATATGGAACAGGGTACTGGCATCCCACCATTGAGCAAGAGGCGAGACTGCAAAACAGTGATACGAGCCATCAAGTACCAGTGCACTCAGGACCACCCAATGAGTGGCAGACTCAGGAAGATGTCCTCAGGCAGACTGAAAAGGTCAAGCTTTGCGCTCGAAGCAAGGGCTTTGCAGAGGAGACATCAGACAGTTGATACCAGAGCTGGTAGAGGCACCATCATTCTCCCTTGACGCCTCACCTTGGGAAAACAGACTGGGAAACCTGGACATACAGACCAGCGTCCCCCATCTCACAACAAAGGATGAGCAAAGCAGTGTGGTGAAAAAGGCCCTGACGCTTGCTATGCTTGACGAAAGGTACCCCCAAGAAGCATGGATACGGGTCTACACAGACGGGTCAGCCACAGATGCCGTTAGAAATGGAGGAGCTGGGGTGTACATCCAGTGACACAGTGGTGAGTGGCAAGCAGAGGCTATACCAACAGGCCTCCACTGCATAAACTATAGAGCTGAGGTGCAAGCACTGATCCATGCAGCAAATACCATCAGCAACAGAGTCAACCATGACAACCAGGTGGTCTTTCTGACCGGCGCTCTGTCAGTTCTGCAAGCGATGACCAGTAACAAACTGCCTCAGCTGGAACAGGCGCTAAATAACATCAAGAGCCTGAGGACAGTACTGCAGTGGATCCCCTCCCACTGCGGTGTAGAAGAAAATGAAGAGACGGACAGAATGGCAAAGCTGGGCGCAGAAGATGATCAAGAGAACAACCCCGTCAGCCTGGCAGAGGTGAAGACCATCATTAAGACTCTGCACAGAACGCCCCACCCACAGGACAGCTACCACCTGCTATCAAGACCGCAGAACGGCACACAACAGACTGAACCAGCATCTTCACAAAAAGATGCATGTTGTGCCCTCCCCAATGTGTCCTTGTGGAGAGGCAGAACAGGACACGGCCCACATCCTACAAGACTGCGGGAGCCACCGGTTGCTGAGGGCAGAGATTTGGCCAACACCGAAGTCCTTGCACAACAAACTGTACAGGCCAGTGGATGCGCTGCAGAGGACCACTGATTATATCTCAAGATCTGAACTCCAAGTGAGATCGGCGATGGAGAAGAGGAAGTTGAAGTCGCGATTTCCATCATTAGACCAACTGCACCGCCCGCAACAGTCTCAGTAGCTCCTTTGCTTACAGACCATCGATTCAAGCTGAGAAGGTGTGGTTGAATTAACAGGGGGACTTTCTCAGGCATGATATATGTTCATAACGCCTCGCTGGTCCACTGGCAATATTTCATACTGATTGAAAATGGACGCAGCTGGCTGATAGGAGAAGAAAGAGCAGTGAAAAGCTTGAAGATAGCAACTGACGTGGCTCGGCCCACCTTGCATCCCTGTCCCGATTGCAGATCACCGTTCATGACTGTGTTTGCAGTTTGCTTTCGTGTTGTCAGAGACTGATGTTATTATTCATGAAAGCCATGATCAAACTTAATACACGACTCGGAAACCATGTTTTCAAAAGCCCAAAGGAACTACTACCCTTTGAAGAGGTGCTATACATGTATACTCAACTGTGAAATTCAAAGCATTATGATGTAGTTATTTATTACATTGTTGTATTTTCATACACAGGTTACATGATGGCGATTTTCACGTTTGTTTGCTTCAGACATACTTTCCTTTAGAGGATTTTGAAAATGTCTCATCACTTTAATATCATATCAATTTGTAGACCGAAATAATCATAGCATGTTTCATGCGTAAAAGAGCTTTACGCATAGGGAAAGCATAAGCCACCGTGACCAGGCAAAACTGGATAATTTTCCGTGCGCAGAACCGGTAACACGCATGCGCAGGGCTCCCCTCACACGTGAGGGCCAGCAGATGCTACCAATTCCACTGCAGAGCGAGGGACAGCAACAAGCAGTTCAATTTACGCGAGTATAAAAAAATTCTCTTTTCAATATCCGCCCTCATGCCCCTCCAGCCACCCACATTTCATAGTTATTTTGCTTGCGATGATACTTCGACTTTTCCGAATTGTGACTTCGGCGCTACCCTATCTTCCACGTTCGATTTTATTTTCGGTACAGCCCCACCCCCTTTTTTCACTTCTGATTGACGTACATAGTGCCTCCCCGTTCCCGGATATTTCTTTCTTTGTACATTTGGGATTTTTCTTTGACATGTGTTAGCGGCGTCTTTTTTCTGCATCGTTAATTTAGAACTGCTCCACGTTTCACGTTTGATTATATTGGGAACACCCCCCAAAAAAAATTTTGTTTGTTTGTTTGGTTGGCATAATGCGTGCCTCGCCGTCTTTTCTTTCCTTGTACATGGGGGGATTTTCATGGACATGTGTTTGCAGTGCCGTTTCTGAATTGTAATTTAGATACTTCCCCTCTTTTCACGTGGATTGATGTTCACGTTTGATTGTATTTGGGAACAGCCCCAAAATTTCCCGTGTAATTGACGTACACCAGGCCTCCCCCAATTTTCGGTCGTTGTATAATTGGGCATTTCCTGGACATGGGTTTGCAGCGTCATTTTCGAATGGTGCTTCCAGTACTGCCCCTCTTTCACGTTTGATTGATGTCCATCGCGCCTCCCGGAGTTTGCTTTCCGGGTGCCATTCGAGTGTGTGGTGACGTACACTCCATGTACCGATTGGTTACTCGTTTGTTCGAGTCCCTAGTGACTCTCGGAAGGGTAGGAGCCATGCTTTTTCCCATTAGGGTTTCTTACCGCAGGTCCTTCCTCGTGGCGCTGGTATCGCTTGTATTACCCACTGGCGCTTGTATCACCCAAATGGAGCGGAATTTTGAAAATGTCTCATCACTTTAGTATCATATCAATTTGTGGACCGAAATAATCATAGCATGTTTCATGCGTAAATATAATTGTCACACTTTAACTACATAAGAGAAAAAAAAGTAAATTTCTCATTAGGTGCTTAAGTTCGAATTGTTACTTCAGTTGAAAAACATATTGTGGGATATCATGTATGCTCAAGTATAAACTAAGGGGTCGGTTGATGAGTCATGTACCAAACGAAAGTCATCAGTTTGAATCATTTGCCAGCTGTGACTTTGTCACCTTGGTGCAAAGAGAGTGCACTCTTATTAGATTAAACATAACACCCCAAACGTCCTGGCTCACGACCAACTGCAAACATCAGACTGACCGAGGACAATGGCTAGAACGTTTCCTCCAGATGAAATCTACAACATTCCTACTTTACTTTGACAACACTACAAGGATCCCAGTCAAACTTAAGCAGTCAAAGGGTTTTCATTACTCTTACACAAAATCGGCAATAAAAACTCATCGACTGCACGCGAATGAAGGATGTTAAGAGAAAAACAGAAAATACTTTCCAAAATCTTCATGTTGTTGGCTATTTGGAGCTGTCCTCATCAGTCCACCATCTTTATACTTCCCCGTTAAAGACATCTTAGTCAGGGTACCTCTTCACTGAGTGAATATTTGATGTCACCTTCGGGAAAGGAATGGAAATGTCGTAACTGAGATGCTGGAGCACGTATTCTTGCTTTAGCTTTAACGCCAGCTGGCAGTAAATCGTTGTCACCTTGAGCCACTAGCTCGTGGCAGTAACGGCGTCAACGACGTTATGTTGGACCTCGGGATGCGAGTCGTGTGGAGTGCTGTAGCTCTTGGTCAGATCGTTCAGTTGCCACAAGAACTCCGTATATCACATAAATCTCTTCTTTAAGAAGTATGCCTTCCGGGTTCGTCCTTGGATCTCGAACAAAACTGGGAGTGCCGATAGCTAAAAGTAAGGAGAACTTCTGCGAGAGCACTTTGTGCTAGCCCTGACATATCACTCACATGGCACACCCACTTAGGCACAGCTAGATAAACATCAGATTGGTCAAGGGACAATTTTAAGGGACAAACTCTAGCAGTTGGCTACTGAACCCCTAGGCTCAATGGAGCCTTAAATCCAGATCAATAAGAACTGTAAGACCCATATCCATCAGAATTTGTGCTGCTGGTTTGAAGGATTTCCTACCAAGGAAACACAGAACCCATACTACGCGTTGTGCAAGAAATGATATTGAGGAAGTAGAAGTTATGGATTTTTAATGCAATCCTTGTATTAACCGTCATATTTTGCTGTTAAGCAGAAGTATTTGAAGCGTGTCGTTTAAATGTTTGGAATCGTGACTTGTACATGCAGAAACCTGGCATTGTTTATTGCACGGGATCATGTCCCGTGTTCTCTCTCTCTCTTTCTCTCTCTCTCTTTTTCTCTCTCTCTCTTTCTCTCTCTCTCTTTCTCTCTCTCTCTATCTATCTCTCTCTCTCTCTCTGTTGCTTCGCATCCACACTTTAAAAATATTCGTGCGTCACGTTTTTATTCCTGGTTTAATCCATAGATGAGAGATACAGGTCATTTTTATATCTTAAAAATATGTGCTTTCATTTTGCAGTTTCGGGAAAAGTTGTTTATTAGTACGCGGTGTACATTAGAAAGGGGAAGATATTCTCAAATAGCATATTTAGATTTATCTTGGAATAAATGTTATACTCTGAATCAGTTGTTTAGACGTCTCCATTCATGCATGCATTCATTCATCCGCGGGACAAAAGGTTTGTGAGCGAGAGAGCGAGCGAGCGAGCGCGCGCGCGCGCGCGCGCGCGAGAGAGAGAGAGAGAGAGAGAGAGAGGGAGAGCGAGAGAGAGAGCGAGAGAGAGCGAGAGCGAGAGCGAGAGCGAGAGCGAGAGCAAGAGAGAGAGAGGGAGAGAGCGAGAGTGATATTATGGTCCCTAAGACCCAAACGCGTTCAAGAAAACTGCCAGGAAAACAATTGAGATCCTACGATCTTGTATGCAACATCGTGTGCCAGCCATGCCATAAACCTGAAGCCTTTTAGGCCTAACAAACGTTCTCTCATTTGTGTCTAGAGGTCATCAACAAGGTCTACTTTTACACTTTATGGCAGGGTGTTTGTGAACAAATTTCATTCTACATAAAATATCTTTTTCACGCCTTTGTCCTCTTGGACGTGTCAGTGCGTGTGCTTCCAATTTGTCTTATGCATAATTGCACAGAAAATAGTCTTTTCTACCCACGCTGCCTGGTTCCGTGTTAATGCGCGCGAAATTTAGATAGCGCTGACCATAAAATTGAACGTGTCAGGTGCTTAAGAACAGCAATCACATGCAGGACAGCACGCCACGAGTATATACAAACAAATCATCGAGAAGGCGGCAAACCTCACGGGGATACTCGGCCTTCTGTCAAAAGCTTCTCAAAAGAGTGGATTGTCCCCGTGGCTAAACCGTCGCCATGAGCAATCCTTCTCGCCCTTCTGGCCCTGGTTCTTCTGGCACAGCGCCAACCTCCATTCCGAGACCAATCTCTGTCTTTGTGGAGCTGGTGCTGTTCACACTTGGTCACCCGTGAAAGAGGGAAAACGCTCGTAAATCGAGCGACAAATTAGACCCTGGAACTTGACATCAAACATGAGCCTGCGACCTCATTTTCACTCTTGGCGGGGAGTGTAGTTCACAAAAGAGTGCCCACCCCTGTGATATGTCTGTTTTTACTATTTGTATTCTTCAAAGGAATACCGTATGTAGAGTGGCACCGATAACAGGCTGGCCAGCGAGCTATTGACCCTGGGTTACGGCAACCTAATATGTGTATACCAAAAAAATATAATGGCCTCCGTTCCTTTCGGCCGTGAGGCATTGCTCAGGTTGCTGCACTGACCACAACATCGGCGGTTCAAACAAGACCGATACTTTGACGACTGCATATGATCGTTTGGGTTTGTTATCTATCACGTCATTGTTCATAGGCGCCGATAGCATTGCAAAGAAATCACATAGAAACGAAACCAGTTCGCATGCTTTTGTGCGGTAAACATGAATGTGGGAAACTAATAGGATACTGGCGCAAGGCATTTCTGCCCATCTGAGAAATGATTGAGGTATGCAAAGATATTCGCATCGACCCTGTCTCGGCAACGAGAAACGTGGAAAGCAAAGCGGTCAGAATGAAGCAACAGAAAAAACCCTTTGAAGTTTCATTAATCATAAACAATGGCCGGGCTAAGTAAATGAGTTGAAAAACCCTATTTTGTTGTAGGATGGATAAATTACGGTTGTCTACGCAAGCTCACTAGTGGGTCGGGCTCGTTGTGGTTACGTCACTGAATAAGGAAATGAATATTACAAAAGAAACCTGGTACGTTTATATAACATTGCACGAGGGCAGATGAGTTAAAGCGTTTAGATAAAATTTCACACGCGCTGGTATCATTGAGGGTAATATTGCAATGAGCACTTCACAAACTCTCTCTCTCTCTCTCTCTTTTTCTCTCTCTTGTTCGCTCGTTCGCTTGCTCGCTCGCTCTCTTGCTCTCACATTGTGCAATGATCATGAACACGGATGCAGCTTTTATCATGAAAATATTAGCTACCATTAATTACTAGCCCCGTACTTACATATTCATATGCACAACTGTAGCTCCATACATACCTTGAAATGATAGTATATGTCAGTAGCGCGGTACGTATATACATGTATATGTACCGATCCGCATACCAGCAGCCCCATGTGTACTTTTGAATGATAATAAATGTCAACATGCTCGTTTATCGGGCGTGTTAATAAGCAATGAATTTCCATTTACGGTCATTGAAGGCTCAGTCCAAAAAGATCGAATCAAAGTCAAGCGTTTGAATAGTTTATTATTCAAAGCATCACAGAAGCGAAAACAATCTTGCTTCTTTTTCGTTCTTTTGAATAGAAAACTGAGGATAAGAAATTGATGACCATGACATAAAAGAGAGAAAAAGTTGACTCGTGAGACAAGAAAAAGGCACGATGATATAAAACATCGCAATATAAATACGAAGGAATGATTTTTGTCCTGTAGAAAACGCAAACAGAAATATGAAGACGATGTGAGCGATTTGCATCAACTCCCTCGGATTCTGTCCACACAATGCCATCAGATCATTTTTGCCTGAACAATTATATCAAATCTTATAACCATTTAGATATAAATATGCTGGGAGTAACATTGTGGGTAGTTAGTCGTAATTTTTAAAGCAAGTTCAAGACATGCACACCAAAAAAGCTGAATCGGGCCTCAGATTTCTCGTCTTTGAGACAAACATGCAGTTACTAGGAAGCAGTAGGCGGATGGCGCGGAAGTTAATGTTTACTGAGTTCCATTTGGAAGGGCTTTGGGCTTTGTGGTAACTTTGGATGAATGGTGTAATCGTATAGAAAGAGAATGCTTTATTTTTCACCCTGGGGTCTGACCAGAGACACTATAATATACTGGACTGCTGACTTGACCTCTCAGTGTATAGTCTAAATATAGTCGCAGTGCTGTCTGCGCAGCCCCGCCTTCCCTCGGTCAACGATCATTTCCGCTTTCCGATGTTGTTACTATAGTATCTCTGAATGGAGCAGCTAATCGAGGAGATACTTGAGGTAAGTACGCAGCATTTACTGAAAATAAGTAGTTGAAAAGAAATAATGAACATTGAAATAGTATATTATGCATAACTGTCAATCTATAGCTACATTAGCTCGGACAGTGTAGATGAGTGTAAAATATATGACCGAGATAATACACGAAAGACATAGAGCGAGTGGACGCTTCATGAAGTCAGTTGGCAATGATGTTATCAATCAGAAAATATTTTTTTAATAAGCAGGATGGTGTTGCAAGTCAGAGGCACTGCTGCTAAACGTTCTTAAACGTATGTGAAATGCTGAGCACCATTGCACTCCACTTGTCTTCTACATAGCGGCATAGCAGTCAGTACATGTGAGATCGCGTCGTCTGCTCTCTGACGCGCGCATACCACCACTGGCGCTGCCGCTAACGCGATGACTCGCAAGGAAGGAACCTACTCCTCGCGCTCGCTCTCATTCAGGATCGTTGTGTTTTCTTATTCTGTGGAACGACAGCCCTCTATTTCGGCCTTTGCAGGCTCCGCAACCAACAATTGCACACTTATTTCCTGGCATGTTCTGTCAAAACCCTCTGAATCCCACAGACGTAGAGTAGCTGGAATGGTTCCACTGTGCTTTTAAGCAGACGCTACGTCAAAGAACACACTTCATATTCAACGAATTGTCAGTCCAACTTCAACCTCTGACTCTACAATCCGTAAATTACATCATGTCTTTGCACAACTGAATTCAGCTAGAGAGGATAAAGCACAGCACAAGAAATAACCATTACATTCTATTGCTGTGCGGACAATGGAACCTGCCTAGACTTAGACGTTCGCACATAGCCTTTCAATTCACTGACGAAGGAGCCTACTTGGCCCCGAAAGCTCTGGAATAAAAAAAAATTGGAGTTGGACAAAGGTCTCCAGTACTTCTTTTCTACTCGCCTACGAGTCCAACTTCGGCCTCCTGTTTTCAAGATAGACTTAGACCGGAAGAGAGCAGTGACTGAGCGCTGATTTTCTGCGCGAGACGGCACTGGCAGACGCGTTTCGCGCAGACAGCTATCCAGTTACTAAAGTATCTCTGGTCTGACATTTGGGTTTAGACTGGCAGGAAAATTGTTCCTCTACCTGGACAGGTCCTACACAGGTGAACGTGGATCTCATGATTGTGGGCCTGCTGCAAGACTGGAAAATGCACCTTTTGCTGTTTAGGTGAGGAATCGGTTTAGAGTGGTGTTGATCAAACATAGGCCTATTGTTATTCCCAGCATTACGCTGTCAATATACTCGTATGGATGAGAATATTCTGGTGTTCAATGTCAGCTTCACAAGCCCCCATATGACCCACACATACTGGCAGAACAGGTTGTGGAGTTGCTGCACCGAGACGGGCGATGAAAGAGGACGGAAAGGTTTACAACTTATTGCAAGCATTTCACAGAGACGCGCGACGCAGGAGACAATTAAAAAGAGAATGTAGACACAATAGAGAGAAGAAAATGAAAACAATTTCACAGTAACACCTTAATTTGTCTGCTTGGAGTGCTAAGTTCAAAACGGTTTTCCCCTGCATCGCATGTCCCGGGACGGACAGTTCATTATCAAGACCGAGGTCATGGTAACCAGCAAAGACCTTGGGAACATAAGGTGAGATTGCAGTCAAGGTGATAGGACCATGACAAAGACCCCGGCGTCTGAACGGGACGTAAAGCGCGAGGTGTGTGCCATGCGTTTGTACTGTAAACAGTATAAGGAGTCGCGTAAGGAAGTGCTTGAACAAATGATACTTAGTTAGAAAATCAGTCGTTTATGATGTTCTGTTCGAGAGATACACGTTTACGGCACTCCACATGGCGCACATGATGGGGTTCGATGCAAACTTCATAGAGCCATCACTGACAGGTAAATGACTCAAAACGATACAGATTTACTGCTTTCAGGTTTTGTAGTGACAAGTTGTCGTTGCAAGTATCACTAACGGCTGTTGGCTTCCGTGAAAGCAAACTGTGGGGCGAGGGCACAAAGCGTTTGCGAACATCTTAAAGACGACATCTTCACGATTCTGCCGAAAGAAGTCTCAGACAAGATTTTTTATCAGCTATTTCATGTTTATTTGCTGGTAATGTGTTCGAACTAATGTACTGTTAAGCAGGCTTCTTCTTGCTTTAGTGCGAAAAAAGATTCCCAGTAACATGCAATATAGATTAAGGTTCTTGTTTAGTATTTATCCCTTCAAATGAGGACTTCTCATTGCAAAATCGACATTTGCTGCCCCTTGCCATCTACTTCACAAAGGGAATTCAGCGGTGAAAATACCTTGAGTGAAAATTCAGAAATAAGAACAATTAAAACGTGCACATATCTGCCCATGCATTCGTGTAGAAAAACAACGAAATTATGATTGAATAACGCCGATTAATGAAATTCCGGACCTCATTATAAAACATCCACCTCACATAAAAAGTATTACAACAATTCATCTAAGTACAATGCATATTTACAAAGCTCACGTAACCTACACCAATAAATATCTCGCAATTTCGTGATGTACAAAGTACGTCTCTGAGTATATACAAAAACTCGTAATCGAATCATAGATGTAGATATCACTGCATGGATAAATCATTATATCACAGCACCTCTATACATTGTTTTGCAAATAGAAAATGGAACTTCGAAATGTCTTCCCCAAGTAAATATCACAGTTTTATTATCACAACTGTTTGACCCCGGTGTGTGTCACGGGACTATGTTCCAGAAAAAAACAACAGTTTTTTCATGTGTAGAGCGATGCAACAATACTCTACATTAACATCTAAAGTTGATGTACAGATGAATGGCCCAGAAAAAGTATTTCAGCATTCTGTTTTCGAATACTGACGAATGTTTTATAGCACGTTTGAGGGAGCACACAAGATCACGTGCTCGCCAGTGGGTCGGGATAGCTGTCTCTTAACGAAGCCACGAGGGAATACAAGTGTGAAACCGGTCCACCCCATGCATCACGATCATTCGTCTCTTCTCGGTCTCTGATGAGAGTAACGTTGGAAGTTTTAACCATACAAAGTTTTCCCAATTTGTATTTTGCCTATGCCAGTCCGAGCAGGTGCGTCACCTCATCACCGAGTGGGCAATGTTAGGTTAGGTTAGGTTCTTGAGGCATGAACGCTCTGATCAGTCACTGACTCCAATAGACAATACTTCCATTGACGAGACAGGCAGCTTCTTAATGAAAATTCATGCATATAGAGGGCACCACATACAGAGCTTGGGCCACGCTCAGACTGAGGTTGT
>JAWQFJ010011135.1:0-5000 GCA_034096865.1 Theodoxus fluviatilis
AGGTTGTGGGTTCCAACCCGACCTGGTTTATTGTGTTTTTGTTCATGTGTGTTTTTTCCCCATCTTTTCTCGAGAGGTTGCGGGTTCGAACCCGATCTTTTTCCTTTTTTTTAAATATGCCAAAACCTGGAGGTTCAGCGCCAGCGGTTTTTATCGTCTGATGTGTCTCCCATCGCTTTACAAAGATATTTTTTGTTTTGCCACATTATTCCCAGACCAATCCCTACTACGGCCTGACGATACAGATATACACAGACACGAATAATGCACAAACAGTAAGTGCAGGCAACATTCACGCTTCCTGGCGAACATACCGGCAATCATGGCTGCATCAAAGTTAATCACACTTCAGTACTTCTTCGGAGCCTTCACAGGTACTAGGGTTTTCCCTTGATTTGCAGTGTGTTGCAGCCAGGAGTAAAACGAGTACCCGTGAGGGCTGAGTTGGAAAATTGTTATAGTTCTTTTTGGCGCGTTTATCCGCAGCCTGGTTGCAAGCTATCCATGGAACTGAGATGGTGTTGGAGTGATCAAAAAACAGCCCAATGACTAGGGGGGAAAAGTGTACGGTCTGAGGACCCATCAACGGGTGGAAAGTTCCAGTATAAAAATAGCACGTTTTATATCTGGCGTTAACCATAATGACGCCGTAGTGTAAAGAAGCAATGCCATTGAAGGCATGTACCAAAACTGCACGTCCGGGATACGAGTGGTTACGAATTGTGCCTGCTAATCACCAGCAACAGGAATGGAGCGTCTTAATTCTCTCTCTTTCTCTTATTTTTCCCATTTTCGTGCCGAATGCACAGGTTGCTGAAGAAGACTCCCTGGTTACATTAGTTTTTTATCTTCAGGCATGCACGTGCATTTTGTCTGGATGCCCTACATTTTTGGGTGAAATAATGAAGGACAAAGCAAAGCAGGGTTTTTCGTTCCATGTAGAACGAAGTCAATGAAGATGAACGGAAGAAAGTTAAAAGGTGGTTTAATGCTCAGCGATCTAACTGCAACGTGTGTAGATAATTAAAGGCTTGCCTGGTTTCAGTGTCAGGGTGCCTTTTAAAAAGGCTGCTTTGCCTGAGGTCGTGGGCACTCACGCAGTGCTGGTCCTGGCCATGGGTTTTCACAAGTGGCTCGCCTTGTCTTTGCTCCTCACGGCTGACCCAGGGGAAAAGAGAGCTCATGTGCAGACACAGGGCACCCTGGTCATCATGTGGAAAACATCAGTTCGCATAAAGAATGCGCCACCTTTCCGTACACAGGGAATGTCCTGGGCGTTCAAAGAAGAGTTTGTTGGCAGTTGCGGGTGTTTGTTGAACTTGCGTGGGCGGGTATTGTTCAGGCTTCCTTTTTGATTATGTTCGTATTTTGCCGAGTGTTTTCATCTCCATGACATGTTTGGGTTTCTGGGTGCGTTTTGTCTCCTTGATGTTGAGTTTGGGAAGGGGCGTCTTTCTGCTGTTGTCATGCCTATTTCTAGCCATTCTGTAAAGAGCTGCATACGTCTCTCTCTCTCTCTCTCTCTCTCTCTCTCTCTCTCTCTCTCTCTCTCTCTCTCTCTCTCTCTCTCACGTATTCACATACACTCGCGCGCGAGCGCACACACACACGCACACACACACGCACACACACACGCACGCACACAGTCACGCAAACAGACATATTCTATCTCTCTCTATCTCGTTCTCTCTCTCTCTCTCTCTCTCTCTCTCTCTCTCTCTCTCTCTCTCCAACTCACAGTTTGCTGTTCTACCCTACAGGAGTGCTGGAGGAGCCTCTGAGCAGGAGTGAGAGCACAGCTGAGTACAAGGCCAAAGTGCTCTATATGTCTTGCATCAACGTCAGTGAGTAGTCGCAATGTCACACGCACACTTGCACATGCACACACACGCACACACGCATGCACACATACGCGCGCACACGCACGCATGCGCACAAACACACGCACACACATACACACACACTCATGCACGCACACAGAGAGAGACAAAGAGACAGAGAGGGAGGGAGACAGACAGACAGACAAACAGACAGGCAGACAGACAGACAGACAGACAGACAGACAGACAGACAGACAGACAGACAGACAGACAGACAGACAGACAGACAGACAGACAGACAGACACACACAGACAGACAGACAGGCAGGCAGACAGACAGACATAGAGACAAACAGGCAGACAGACAAAGACATAGAGACAGGCAGACAGACAGAGAGAGACAGACAGAGAGAGACAGGCAGACAGACAGAGAGAGACAGGCAGACAGACAGAGAGAGACAGACAGAGAGAAACAGACAGACAGACAGACAGACAAACATACAGACACAGACAGACAGGCAGGCAGACCGACAGACATAGAGACAAACAGGCAGACAGACAAAGACATAGAGACAGGGAGAGACAGACAGAGAGAGAGATGACGGGGAATGAGGCAGGGGGGGGGGGGGGATAAGTTGGGGACGGATGGAATAGAGGTATAGTCTTTTCCTAAGTTGTCACTGTCATTGTGTATCATTACGGGTTGGAGAGGACAACATTATTCAAGATATACGATATACGTTAAATCTATCCATTTCGAGAGATGTACACACACGCGCACACACAGACGCTCTCTCTCTCTCTCTCTCTCTGTCTCTCTCTCTCTCTCTCTCTCTCTCTCTCTCTCTCACACACACACACACACACACACACACACACACACACACACACACACACACACACACACACACACACACACACACACACACACACACACACACACACACACACACACACATTACACACCCTTTCGTCCTGGACCGAAGTAGTCGCTTCGATATCGCCAGTGCATTTATGTTTTGTCTCATATGTTCCTTTTCCCTCTTTATTGTTTGCTCATGTGTTTATTTCACGTTCCTCGAGAAACCACACCAAATGAATGATGCATCTGCCGAAAAATATTTCGCGACAGTTTATCCATATCGAAAAATAGGCCTATACAGCTTTTGTATTTGCTACTTTCAATTCCATTTCTCATATAATCATGTAACAAATTTTTTCTACAAAAAACATTTCAACGGTCTTTCATCAGCTGGGGGGGATACTGGCCTGGCGTGCAGTGGCATAGGCCGAGAAGAAAGCAGACACTAAAAAGTCGTGAGAGATTAATTCTTTCTATACACAGGGCAACGAAATTCAATATAAAACCTCTAAGGCCGCCCTAATGCATAACTGTAATAAAATAGTATGCCAATTTCTCCTTCACGAGATACTTACAATCGCATGTTCTCAAATCATCGTGGTAGTGATAATGTAAACAAACTTGAATTTGATTTTATATTGGGACGTTTCACCAGTATAGTATTTCCTAATACTGACCCGAATTCTGCAGGGGATAAACAGAACAGATTTCATTTTCTCAGAAGAGAACCAAACGGGCAACATGATTCGTGCATAACATGTTAATACGAATCATATACGACCGGACAGAAGTTTAGACTCAACAGTGTATTAAGTATTTGAGATTAAAACATACGTCATCGTTGACTTTGGGAATGGTGATCGTTTGATGAGGCAGCTGTGCAGTAGCCCGGATGGGGGAAAAAGGAACCGAACGTTTGAATCGGATACGGTGCTGTGTCAGTTTCCTCTGTGAAACGGCGACCACGACTCCCTACGCGATTCGTGACCCCGACTCCCTACGCGATTCGTGCGAGGCGAGTAACTAGAAAAGTCATGATTTGATCTCACTCGGACCAGCTCTTGACAATTTCGTAATCAGTGAACTTACATAGCCAATAAATATACAGCAAAACTTCAATCATCGCCGTCATCACTTGCTAAATAAGTTGCGTATATCTTCCTACGGCTTCTGAAGTAAATAATTTCCATAACTTCAACAGAAAAATCAAGAAACTCTTGCTCTAAATGACCATGATGCACGTGTTTTTTGGACTCCATTGGCTGGAGTGTGAAGAGGGAATTGAAGCCTGCTTTCCAAAGAGGCTAGCGGGAGCCATCGGAACGGGGTCAGATCATTCCATCCGACCCTGCTTTCAGGCCATCCTCTAGGAGAGAGCCCACCCTACCCACAGCAACAAACTGGTCGCCAAAACACCGTATCCAACCCCATCTGTAAAAATTAATGAAAATGAACAAAAAAAACACAGCACTAATCAGAAATACCTCTCGTCTATCCTAGGGGGGGAGGTTGGAGGGCAGATGGTGGTGTTTGGCTCTCAGAAGCGCAAACATGCGCATGCATGCAGGACCACCACGCCATCTGTGTCCCTGGCCAGGCTGTAGTTCACAAGTATCTGTGTGTGTGCGGTGTCCACAGCGGAGATCGAGAGCGCGGGAGACTGGGCCCTGAGAGAGGTGCTGGAGGACCTTGGAGGCTGGCCTGTGCTGGAGGATGTCTGGGATCCTCATCACTTCCACATGGAGGCGCTCCTTGGCAAGGTAAGGATCTGCAACGATGGTTGCAAGAACATGGGAAACACACAGGTTGGTGCAAGGCACAAACACTGACAGAGATGGCAGACAGACGGACAGAAATACTTGTATAGACAGATGCATACACGCTCACACATATGGACAGACAGACACATAGATGTACAGACACATACGCAGGCACATACATGGATGGACGGGCAGATGGACGGACAGAAAGGGAGACAAGGACAGCCCACAGAGAGACAGACAAATGGACTGACTGACAGACGGAGAGAGAGATCAACATGCGTGCGTACGCATGCACACATACACACAAACTCACAGAAATACGCGCAAACGGAAACGCGCACAGGAGGCAGGTAGATGTAGTGGCGGCCAGACACATAGCCGGCACACACTTAGAACAATCGCTTAAGCACACCCAAGCAGGTGCGCTCTCACGCAGACTCATATTCACGCACACACACACACACACATATACACACGAACACGTAAGACACACACACATATACACACGAGCACGTAAGACACACACACATATACACACGAGCACGTAAGACACAC
>JAWQFJ010011135.1:12500-25000 GCA_034096865.1 Theodoxus fluviatilis
GGAGGTTGTGGTTCCGCTTTTTTTTGGATTGAAGGATGAAAGGACACCATTCTTCTGGTTAACTATCGAGGTACAATATGCAATTGCTTTGTTTTTCGGCAGTGTATTCAGTGTGTGTGTGTGTGTGTGTGTGTGTGTGTGTGTGTGTGTGTGTGTGTGTGTGTGTGTGTGTGTGTGTGTGTGTGTGTGTGTGTGTGTGTGTGTGTGTGATAATGTTGTGCCTTTTGAATAATACCAGGAAATATCTTAGTAGATCGCTGAAATCGTTAGCAAACAATTTTCATGACTTATCTAGTACCGTACTGTCGGAATCCTGTCGAAATGAGGAATACTTCCTTGGGTTGAAGCTTTTCCCATGCCTGTGAAAGCAGAAGGTTGCGGTATCTTTGAACACATGGAAAACCATAGTTTATTCTTTTACAAAAGGTTCGGGTCAGGAGAGCAGTTCTACACTTGGGGGCATGTCCTGACACCTTTTGACGGCCCTGTGGGCGATGTACCTGCCCAGCACCCCGTCAGTTCATTCCTCTATCATTATTCCCATGCGGGATTCCTCCAGCAGGTCTTGAGGGGGTCATTCTGATCTAACCGCACAACTTGTCATGAACTCGAAAAGCGCATCGATGCGTTCACTATGCAAATAGACACTGGCTTTGCTGCAGTGCAAACCGCGAAGCACTACTGTCACGGGAGTCGTTCTGGGAAATCACCGGACTCCTTCAGCAAAGATATGCTCGACACATCGGTTGCTTTGTTGTTGCAGAACGGTGGCAAACTACATCGTGTGGAGAGTCATCATGTACTTCGTCCCACATCTGACTGAATCGTACCTACTGGCAACAAACAACTACCGCAAGGTTCTCCAGGTGTGTTCTTGTCTGGACGACTTGTCGGAAGGGTGTATGATAAAGTGCTGAAGCGTCTAATAATTGGTTAGATGAGCATGTGGCTAGAGGACAAAGCGAATTGAGCGTTCAGATTCGAGTAGAAAGTCGACAAATAATGTGTTATCCCTTCTATTACCTGCCTTCGTTCTTGCCTTCTCGACTTGAGCTTTGTGTCCCACGCTCATGAATATTCAGCTTTTATTGTAGTTTTGTGTACATTCACGCCACCTTAAAATGTATTAGTCTTTCTCGCTGTCTCTGCCAGCCTCTCTCTCTCTCTCTCTCTCTCTCTCTCTCTCTCTCTCTCTCTCTCTCTCTCTCTCTCTCTTTCTCTCTCTCTCTATCTCTCTCTCATATACATACTTTATTCCATGAAAAATATGGAAATCAAGGATTACATTTCACTGGCAGTAGCTATTGGTTATGTATTACTGAAACTTCCCAATGCAAGCCCAAAAGTTAAGAACAAGAGATGATGTGAAATGAATAAGTGATAGCGTTGCCAGAGGTTAATATCATACTGCAGTTTTAGAATTGATGGTGTGTGTAATACTAATAGTAATGGCAACTGATATAAAAGATCAATAGTATCGGTTGTGTATGTGTTGTTGTTTTTAGCAGACGGAATCTTCGGCTGCGAGATGGGAATGTGAAGTGGAATTCTGTGCGGAGGGTAGTTCTGCCCTTATACAGTAGTGATTAGCTTCTGGATCGAATTCTCTATTCGCAAGGAGAGAAAATAGCACTGAGGACACCCCGATTAGGGACGGAACTCCGGCACCTTAACTCCTCGCACTATTGCCAACAGGCCGAGCCACTACGCCACATCCCGAATTTCACAAGAGATGCGTTCAACAGAATAGTTGGTCGTTTGCCTGTGGTCAACCCTGTATTGCAAGAGGAGGTAACGTGACAGCTTCTTGAAGAGACGAAAGGTGTATCACTTTGCAAAGAAACGCGTAGAAAAGGACGTGTCTGCGCTCTGTTTGTAAAGAGACGCTGATACAGTTTTAACCCTAAGGATGGACAATCAGTCTAGTAATCCCGAGCTTGGCCTGTGGGCAACAAAACGAGGCGTGCGAGTGCCATGCTTCAGTTCCCACCGTAGGATGACTTCACCATCTCGAGTAGATGTTTCAGCCACAGGCGTTGTAACCAGAACTATGAATGTTTTGCCCAGTTCCCCCAATTGATGCTTTTTTGTTTAATGATTAATTCATTAAAAAAAGAATACTCGTCATCTACATACTATATTGACGAGAAAATTCATAGCAAAATTAATGTTGTAAACATTTGTGAAATATCTATGATATTGGGTAACAAATCATGCCTAATACTCTAATAAATTGAATAATGCATGTTGTTTGTAAATATTCAATATAAAGTAATATGAATTAGTTCTATCACTGTGTAATAAAACAAAGTTTTCGACATGTGTGTTGTTTCTGCTTATGAATATTGGATAACGAATCGTGTGTAAATACTCCAATAAAGTGATAGACTTCTGTTATCTGTGAACATTCGGCATTATTTAATTGGTTGCCGAAACTTCCTACTCTGCACCCAGTTCTGGCTGAAACTTATGTCTCCCGCAATGTTCCTTCCTAGAGATTAAATCTTCATTTGTGTCCCTTTAAAAACTGAGTGAAAACTAATTCTCTTCCTGAGTGTTTTTGTACAAAGCGCTATATCTTCTTTCTCTGCGTTTAGAATCTGGCGAAGATTATGAGAGAACATACCGCCAGCAGAATTTGTGATGACGGTTGATGAGTGCAATGAATGTCTTGCACAGGGCGTGGAGAGAGAGAAGGTTCGCTGGCAGAGATGCGTGGACTTTGTCAACCGCAAGATGGGGATGGCTGTGGGGGCCATGTTCATCAGAGACAACTTCCGCAAGGAAAGCAAGACAGCTGTAAGTACTCATAGTTATGCCGACACGCGTCGTGGTGTTGTGCTCTGCAGGATCAGTTTCACGTGGAACCGTGCAATGTGTATACTGTATTTGCCTTTTCGAACGTGTAGTCACAGCGAAGTCCTGCCATCCAAAGGAGTTCAGTGTGGCAAAGGTTACCATGCACCTTCAACGTCTTCCTTGCATTTCACTTCAGCTAATCTCGATGTATAATCGATAACGCCACTTAAAGGGATGACGGCTGTCTTTGGATCTTAGATCCGTCTAGACGTGCAGGCACGAAATTCGTCTAGACAGAAGCATATTTCTTCGACTCCTCCGACAATTCTGAGGACCTTCGTCTCTGATTTCTCAAAACTAGACGTCTGCATTTGAAATGAAATTTCCCTTGGGCGTGACCACGCGCTCTTCAAAGGGCACGCCATTTAACGTTGCAGGCCCTGGAAATGATTCAC
Organism: Theodoxus fluviatilis; assembly: GCA_034096865.1. Classification (NCBI taxonomy): domain Eukaryota; kingdom Metazoa; phylum Mollusca; class Gastropoda; order Cycloneritida; family Neritidae; genus Theodoxus; species Theodoxus fluviatilis. The sequence goes on from JAWQFJ010011135.1 coordinate 15,755, forward strand.
GACATCCGAGACGCCTTCAACGAGCTTCTTGAGGATAACGACTGGATGGACATGGACACCAAGGCTGTGGCCAAGGAAAAAGTATGCCAGCCCCATTTCTCAGTCACCCTTTATTCCAGCATGTTTGACTCGCCCCTTACTCGAGGTTTCTGCGTGGTGGTTTTTATTTGCTGTCTTTTCAGTAACTGGGGAGACAATTTACCGTCGTCGACGTCAACATCTTGTCGGCGTCAACCTGCTGTTCTTGTTGTCATCATCACTGTCGTCTTTATTATCTCACTGACGACATTGTCGTATGTGTGATACTCAGTAGATGAAGTAGAGTACAGTTGAGTCGATGTCATTATTGGTGCCGCCACTGTCATCTTCACCGTCATTGTCATAACCCCAGGGACGAAACTGTCTAACCTGCGTTGCAAGAACGTGACGAATGCAAGAATCTTGCAAAGAATTGGCCGGTGTCAACGTGTGTCAATAATTAATGGCCTGCAGATGTAAAGGCTGTCGAATATAGACACGTGTTGACCCCGGCATATTCCTCGCAAGGTCCTTGCTGTCCTTTCGTATATATGCAACCCAGGTCAGACGCGTAGCATTCAGCCAATGAAATAGAAGAGTCGGTGTCATAATCGACGGCGAAATCGTTATCATTATGGACGTAATCATAATTCTCCTTGCAGTCGTCATCGCCGCCATGTCGTCGGTGTTGCAGGCGTGTTCACTTTCGTCATCAGGCTCATTTTCATCAGTTGAAGTATTGTCATTTCGTATCTCAAATTGAGCCATTTTCACCATGAAATTCGTCGTCTTCGTCACGATTATCGTTACTATTATTGCCGTTACTGAGTCGATTTGGTACTCTGTGTCACGAAATGAGTATTGTGTGGCTCTGGGTGATTTTGAGATGAAGTGCAGAATTCGAAGTGTGTGTCAAAGTTGGCCATTTGCAGCTTATGTTCTCTTGAAGAGTTTTATCATAGATCTATGTGCCCGCGCAGTTGGGGTTTCTTTGTTAATTTCGGAATCGAGATGACATAAAGATATATTATTCTCAAGTTTTTCGACTGGCTAGCAGGCCAAAATAATGCTGTGGGTATTTACCTTAACTCTTTAAAGGCCTCCTCACCTCATGGCAAGATTTCTGGCAAAATTGCCCTTGCCATAGCAAACATCGCGCTCGCACGTTGCAGAAACAGTTTTCTGTCCAGGTGCCGCGGAATAGGAACACGGTCTATTTCAATTGCCGGTGACAAAGTGTCCGCGAACAGTCCATCAGATGGGTTCTTAACTTGTGACGTAACACTTAAAACTAGTGACCTACATGAATACATCGTGATGGCGGTCCACCTTGATCGATTCGAATCTTGCATGGGTTCTGCCAGTTCATATATCAGTTACAGGATGTCCTGACGCCTGCCTATATTTGATTTTCCTGTGCAGTTCTACGTCATCGTATCTTTCAAATCGGTGCTCTCTAGCCTGGAAAACACGTTTTCACTGCAATTTTGGCGCTGACCTTCACCTTGAAAAACGATCGCAACCATGTGCGTGAGTGTTGAAACAAATGGCGAAGTTGATAAAGGACCTAGGATGCGAAATTACACCACAACGTGTTCTTATGTTGGTCTGGAGTTGGTCGGTTGGGGAGCTTGTAAATCATAAGTTGCAATAACACATACAAGTATCAGCACTTTGAAACCGTCACTAGCGGCTGTGGTCTACATGTAGAAGTAAAGTTGGCGCCTGTCACGTGGGGACTCTCGCTCGCTTTCCGGGGATGCCGTCGTCATCAGCTTTAAAAAAATCCTCCAGTTCTGATTTTGCTGTTTTACGGGTCCCAAAGAAACGTTTCTGTCCTTAAAAAAATTATTTTAAAAATTACCACGTATGAGGAGGCCTTTACGCTCGATTTTGATAAACTGTTTTTATCATATGTCATATTTGACAGCCCAGTACTCCCCCAACAAAAGGTCAGACGATCCTGTGCTAAAATCATTTCAAAGGAAATTCTGTGACGTTTTTTGTGGGACCAAGACCTCAAAATGTCATACAATGTTCATTTAGTAGCGGAGGGTCATATTTTAAATGTTGGCCAACAGCAAGTCCCAAGAGCCAGGCAGCCTGCACCTTGTCTCTCTGGTTCCAGGCAAACGCCATGAACGAAAGGATCGGCTATCCTGACTTCATCACCGACAAGGACAAGCTGGATGAAAAATACGACACGGTATGTGCCTGTTTGTCTTCAGCTTTCTCTTACTGCAGTTGATGGGGTTGGGGGACATGGAGCGGCTCTGGCCGAACGTTGCCCTTGCTTGGATGACGGCTCTGGATTCCTCTCTTAAAACATGGGGTCTGCAAGAGTCGAGAGGACGTGCGATGTCGCCATGGCTTGTCCACACTTGCCAGTCAGCGTAGATTTTTTCTCTCTTTTTCTTCATGTATTGGGTCTAATGCTTGAAGTCCACTTGGGGATACGTGGCCGAAGGGTTAGAGCGCTTGATCTGCTGACGCTTGTACTAGCTAGAGAGTGCGGCGTTCGAAACCCTGCGAATCCTAGAGTTGTGTCTTTGAGCTGGGTGTATCATTCACGTTGCCTCTCCCTACCTTAGAGTTAAACCGTTATCTGTGAGAACTGATCTGGAAAATTATGAAAAAGCTCAGATGCATTAATTATCAGTTTTGCTGTATGCTCCCCAGGGAATGCGATTGGACCACTCGTTAATGAGGGGTAAATCAAAACTTTTTTTTAAACTTCACTTTTTATCTGCAGTTTCCGGTCGACGTTCCTGATGAGACTAGAACAAGGATTGTGTTAATGATCCGTGGGCCGAGTTTGCATTACTTATACAGGAAGGCATCCTCTATTCGTTGCAGTGGACACCTGAATTTTTCCTCTTTGTTTCCTCAACAGCTGGACTTTCTGCCGGGCCACTACCTGAGGAACATACTCCGCTTAGAGCGCTTCAAGTCCATCAAAATGATGGAGAATCTTAGGGAGCCAGTCCAGAAAGACGAGTAAGTAGTGAAAGCAAACCACGGTGTGCCCTCCGCTACTCCCACGCTGATCGAGCGACACTCAGTGTCCATTTGAAGAATTTTTGTTGTTTAGTTCCAGTATGCTCTGTCGTGTCTGTCAGGCTGGCTGGCTATGAGTGAGTGTGTGTGTGTGTGTGTGTGTGTGTGTGTGTGTGTGTGTGTGTGTGTGTGTGTGTGTGTGTGTGTGTGTGTGTGTGTGTGTGTGTGTGTGTGTGTGTGTGTGTGTGTGTTTGTGGGGGGGGGGGGGGGGGGGGGGAGGGGGGAGGGGGGGGAGGGGGGGGAGGGGGGGGGGGGCGATGGGTGTGTGCGTGTGTGTCCGTCCGTCCGTCCGTCCGTCCGTCCGCCCGCCCGCCCGCCCGCCCACCTGCCTGCCTGCCCGCCTGCCTGCCTGCCTGTCGGTCTGTCTGTCTATCTGTGTGTGTTCATGTGTCTGTTGTGTCTCTGTCTATCTGAGTCTCTTTCTGCTTCTGTGCTTGTTGATGCTCTAGCTCGTCCAGTGGTTGGAACGCTCGCCCGTAGAGTCGCGTTGCTGGTGCGATGTTCGAAGCTGCATTGATCCTAGAGTCGCATCCTTGGGCAAGGTAGTGACTCGCGTTGCCTGTCCCCAGCCTGGAGTAAAAGCGGGCACATGTGAGGGCAGTGGTGGTACACAGTGGTGCAGTTAGCCCTCAATGCGGGCGTGTGCCAGCAGCATGGGGCTGGAATCCTCTGCACCAGGAGTGAAGACGTTGCCGGTATCTGTGTCCATATGTCTGCCACCGTGATAGTCGTCAGGTGGGTGTATAAGCAGGATCCAATGATCAGGAGGTACATTGAAAAGTGACTTGAGCCCCACATAATGGCCAGGGAATTGCTCTATAAAACCAGAATGTTCATGATTTTGCGGTTTTCAAGGAATGCAGTTCACCCTCGCTCACCGCACTTGCCCGAGATCGTGTTATTGCATAGTGATGTCACGTGACATCAATCTGCACCGCGATGCCGAGGCTTGCACTGAATGACGCGATACACAGCACGGTGGAGGTAGGGGAGGTTACACGAAAGACGTGTGCGGCTGTTGCGCATCAAACTTTTTATTGACCATTTGAGAACAATACGGTTTGCACTCAGTACCTCTCTATTGCTGACTTTTGATTGACAGTAAAAGGCGCACCCATCAGGGCCAACATGTCGTTTGTTCCGTCACGAATGACGCGCGAGTGAAACACGCACTTAATTCCGATTGTATTGGCAGCTCGCTACTTTGAGTGCGTCCTTTCTTTCAAATGGCAAAAATTAAATGGCAGGGAATGCACGTTATTTTCGCCCACGCATGTGAATGTACATCGGTGTACATGTAAAACGTGTTGAACTCTGCCTGTGTTCAATGGTGTCCCACGTGTGCCCTCCTTCATCAATCAGAAATTACCAGGCTGTCTGTGTATGTCGTTGTACATCAATGTGGTCATTTTAAACTCGTTGATGTTCTTCATAGGAAAACTAACCATTTCTTGTTACAACTTCTGATAGCATCAAAAGAAGAGAGAGAGAGAGAGAGAGAGAGAGAGAGAGAGAGAGAGAGAGAGAGAGAGAGAGAGAGGGGGGGGGGGAGGGAGAGGGAGAGAAGTTGGAGAAGATGAAAGGGTGGGAAAGACAAATAAGAGATACATTATTATTTTGTTGCTAGTTTTGCGACTGAGCGTCACTAGAAGATACAAAATGTTTTAATCCCATTTATGTATGTGCGTATTGTGATAGACACCATAGGTCGTTGACATGGTGTTTCACAGTTTGAATGAGGAAAAACAGGTAGCCCGATGACCAGGGGGTAAAAATGAGCGGTTAGCACTCATCAGTGGGTGGGAAAGTCGCAATATAAAAAGAACACCACATCTTTACCAATTTCAAAACATTGCTCAAAGGCGCTCTACAGAGTCACTGAGAGAAAGGTTTTCGGTTTCTTTTTGAATGCATTGTAACATGTGGAAGAAATAAAGAAAAAAGGAAGTTAAAAAATGAAAGAAAAGAAACGGATCAGGCTAACACATAGAGCATCCCATTCGAAGTGGACGCCACATTGATATGTCTAATTGCAGTTGCGACGTCAGTGTGCGCTGTCACGTGGGTGTATTTTTTAATACGACAGAAACATGCTACTTTTTGACAGCAAAAGAAACTGAATTGAGAGCCTGCAGTTATGAAGGCTACACGACAACCCTTCATATGATTCATAACAGTCCAGTGTCACTAATACAGGGAAATCCCTGCTTTTTTTCCAAAAGCTTAGGAAGGCATTTTCGGAGTGTCCAGGTATTATGCACTCAAGAAGCCGCCGATTTCGCGGAGTTTTGTCATATGAAATGACTACTAACGCTCTCCCATGAACAAGTCTTTTGACGTGTTTTCGATGTGAGAGAGAACAGAAGAATAAATACTGTATACCTTGTCATCATTCAACTGTTGATGTAGCGCCTGAATGGAGTGAGGTGGTCTGACCCTCCATACTGCCACGTGCCAACACCGGGATGCAGTGCTCTTGGAGGGAGGAGATGGGCGTAAAAACTGTTTCTGTGTTTGTGGTCAAGTGCCTCAGGTTAAGAACAGTGATAGATACTCATTTTACAGACTCTTTAAATGCAATCTTATGGAACTGAACAATACCCATATGATACAGATTTTCAAAAAGGATTTAGGGGGATTTATATACGAATCAGAATGGGTATTACTGATTTTTATAACCATGGATGCAGATACACGAGAAGTAATAACGTAGAATAATGTTCACTGTGCAGAGAACAAGAAGAAACGGAGGTGCGTTTTTTACTCCATTGTCCTGCTTTGCAGGACTTGAGAGGACGTTTCATATTTGAGTGCATAAATTTGAACAGCAATGACACCGTAGAACTTCCCTAGTCCAGTAAACAAATGAGAACTAGAAGATGAACAAGTATAATTTATGTGTACAAAGCGTTCAAGCGCAGGCTAGACGCTCTGGAATCCGTGGAGCATGACCGTTTCTACATTGACTGATTGCTTCTCTTGGGTAGTTGATTTGAAATGTACGTGCATTGTACACTTGAAATGGTCTGGTGTCCTAATCAATACATTATTTTTGTTTGTCAATTGCCTAGTGATTGGAGGCATGAAATACGAAAAGGTTTGAGACTTTGAAATAGATATTAAGATGCTACGTGACACCGATGCTTTAATACTTATTTCCTTTTCGTTTCCCTTTTCTCAACAGCTGGGACCAAGACCCAGCTATAGTGAACGCTTTCTACAACCCCAACGCCAACGACATCGGTGAGTTTTTGCTTCTGTGCCGCCATTGCCTCGCCTGTTCGAAATTGCACGTTGTTTACCTTATAGCTCTCCTTTGCACGAGCCAATCATTTGGAAATATGTATATATGTGAGCGAAAGAAATTCAGTATTACAGTAATTTTGGGAGAATGTTAGCGTTGTTAAGGAAGTGCTGTTTAGGGTATATACATGTATATATTAGTATTAGTAATTGTAGCGCCAGTCGGACTACTACAATTGGACTCTGTCATCATTATCGTCATCGTCGTCGTCGTCGTAATCATCATCATCATCATCATCATCATCATCGTGGAGTTCGTCACTACCGTTATTGTGGTCGTCGTAATTGTCATTGTCAACGTCGTCATCAGCATCGTCATCAGAGCCACCACCACCAACGTGATTATCATAATCGCCGTCGTCGTCATCTTCACTGCAACGAAACATTGTCTGACTTCTGTGAACAGAATATTACATGAAATGACGCCATGTTTGTACCACGTGACCACAAAAATGACATTATCCTTTGCTTCCCTTTCAGTTTTTCCAGCGGGCATTTTTCAGCCGCCCTTCTACAGCGAGCACTACCCGAAGTAAGTACTCCACACAGACATTACATGTATGTATCGCGCTCTCTGAAACGGTAACTGAACACCATAGGAAGCCTGATCGATCAGTCTCCCGTTGTGATCCCCTCCTCAACCTGCGTCTTTTCTTTGGAATGTTCTGTAGAGATAGATCTAAGAGCAGTGAACTCCGCCAACTCGGCAAGAAAAAATCACCGTAATGCTTTTAGATTTTGAAATCGGAAAAAGTAGGCCTTTGCCTCTAATCCATTTGCAAACTAAAAGGAAACTTTTTTGTATACGTTAAACGGTATTCACGTTAGGCGATGTATTTAATTAACCGTTCGCAGCACACATCGCCAGCCAATCGGCGTGCCTGCACTTGTCATGCAGTTCCCGAGTGGGAAAAGGCTCCTACACACGTACCAGTTGTCCCCCGATTTTGCTGCCGATCCGGTCAAGAATCGGAACGGTTGACTCATTTGCATACAATCCGGCCCGGTTCTTGTCCGTAGGGCAGGCTCTATTCCCCGACCCGGTCTCCACCGATTCGTATGCCGGGCGACGCGAGAACGACGAGAATCTCGCGACTACTTGCCAATTTAAATGGCGGACCTGTCTCCGCTTCGCACAGAAAACGGTGTATTTGGGGGATACTAAAACCCCATCCAAAGAAAATGTAAGCCATGAACAGCATTAATTTATCAAAGCTGTATGTTGAATGCATCAATAGGTCGTGAAAGCTCCTACATTTTACAATTCGAATGCAGGTCGACGCAGATCTACACGGCAAAGAATCTGTCGCCTCGGCTCCACCGCTTATCATTGCGTGTTTGCATAGAAAACGCTGTATTGATACTAGAAACCCCATCAAAAGAAAATGTAAGCCATGAACAGCATTAATTATCAAAGCTGTATGTTGAATGCATCAATAGGTCGTGAAAGTTCTACATTTTACAAATCGAATGCAGGTCAACGCAGATCTATATGGCGAAGAATCTGTCGCCACGGCTCCACCGCTTATCGTTGCGTGTTCGCACAGAAAACGCTGTATTGATACTAGAAACCCCATCCAAAGAAAATGTAAGCCATGAACAGCATTAATTTATCAAAGCTGTATGTTGAATGCATCAATAGGTCGTGAAAGCTTCTATATTTTAAGATCCGAAATGCAGGTCACACGCATAGAGCTACATGTCGAAGCGTCGTTGCCATAGCTCGGCAAAGGGACGTAACTCTAAATTCTGACCTCGCTTCGCGTAAATGAAAATCGCTCGAGTGCGCGGTCTTGGTGTAATCGTTGCGTGTGGCTGTCAACCCAATTTTTACACGCACGGTCAGACCGGATCGGGAGCAATATCGGCTTGAAAACCGGTACGTGTACTAGTGGACTCATCCGAGGAGAGGGGTGTGGAAAGACGGCCAAGCTGGTGGGCCATACAAGCTAGCAAGCAACAGCATCTGACTGGCAAGCGATCTTGGTTGGTTAATTGTCAGTTAAACAGCAGTGATTCATTCATTAAATGACAAAAGAATTTGACGGTTTGAAAAGAAAAACTCGTAAAAAACGCAGCCAATCAGATGTTGTGTTCCGCCAGTTTGTGTTTCCCGCCAGCTTGACTGTTTCTCGCACCCTTCTCCTTGGACGAGTCCACTAGTGTGGCGCGTTTAGGAAATCCTTTCCACCAAGTGGTATTTCCCACGTGGCGTTTTTGAGACAAGCCTGCTGGTGCTAAGAAACAAACTGTGCTTACGCTCGAGGGGAAGAAAACAGCACTATGGTCAAAGTGGGTGCGTGTAGGTCGGACAGCCGATGATGTCCCGTGTGATCGTCGTAGGAAACAGGTTATGGCTGCGGTTTTCAATGTCTCAGGAGAGTACTGTTTGTCCCAGATTTCGGCTGTGGATGGAGCGATGCGAAGGTTTAAGTCTGCGACGGCTGGCGCTAACACGAGGAAACCTTTCAAGAACATTATCTTGGTTTAATGGACAACAGCGGTTGACCTCCTGATAAAAGCCTTTATAGGTAAACGAAGCTACCAATATTCCCCATTGACACTGATTGTAGTATACCGCGACTTCCATCACGTGTGCAGCCAGATAGATTAGAGTTATGTCCCCCTGGGTGACCATTTTCAGATCCCGTAACTCCCCGACTGCGGCCTTACAGACTTGTCTTCCTCAGTCAGTCATGATTTCCTGCGGCAGAAGTATCCCTGCAAATCGCTTGTGGTAAATGTACTGGGGTTGCGCTGTCAATACACTTAACGCTAAGCTGATGTGAATTTGTCTAGTCCCAATTTGCCTTAATTTTAATAAAACGTGGACACTCTTACCAGAAGATTCCGTGCGTATGTTTGTAG
>JAWQFJ010011135.1:32500-42500 GCA_034096865.1 Theodoxus fluviatilis
TCTATCTATCTATCTATCTATCTATCTATCATCTATCTATCTATCTATCTATCTATCTATCTATCTATCTATCTATCTATCTATCTATCTATCTATCTATCTATCTATCTATCTATCTATCTATCTATCTATCTATCTATCTATCTATCTATCTATCTATCTATCTATCTATCTATCTATCTATCTATCTATCTATCTATCTATCTATCTATCTATCTATCTATCTATCTATCTATCTATCTATCTATCTGTCCATCTGTCTGTCTGTCTGTCTGTCTGTCTGTCTGTCTATCTCTTCCTCTCTTATTCTCTCTCTCCCTCCCTCTCTCACGCCCTTACTCCCTCCTTCTCTCTCCCTCCCTCCCTTCCTCCCTCCCTCTCTCCCTCCTTCTCACCCTCTCTCTCCCTCTTCCTCTTCTTCCATTCACACTCCACCTGAACCCCAAAAAATCCTTCTACCTGAAAGCCATTATTGTCGACCAGTGAATTGTTAATAACTTCCACTCCCCTTTGTAGCTGCCAAAATTTGATCGGATATCTTTGCTGCAGCATCCGCAACAATAGTAGAGATGGGGGGAGCGAGGAAGGGAGGGAGAAAGGGAGGGAGTGAGAGAGGGAGGGAGGAGACAGGAGGCAAGAGTAAGGAGGAGGAGGCAAGAGTAAGGAGGATGTAAGAGTAAGAAGGAGGAGGCGAGAGTAAGGAGGAGGAGGGAGAGACAAGAGCAAGAAGAAGGAGGAGGCAAGAGTGAGGAGGAGGAGGCATGAGTGAGGAGGAGGAGGCATGAGTGCGGAGGAGGAGGCAAGAGTAAGGAGAAGGAGGGAGAGGTAAGAGCAAGGAGGAGGAGGCAAGAGAAAGGAGGGAGAGGCAATAGCAAGGAGGAAGAGGAGGCAAGAGTGAGAAGGAGGAGGAGGAGGCAAGAGTGAGAAGGAGGGGGCAGGAGGCAAAAGTAAGGTGAAGGAGGCGAGAGTAAGGATGAGGAGGGGGCAAGGGTAAGGAGAAGGAGACAAGAGTAAGGAGGAGAAGTGAGAGGCAAGAGCCAGGAGGAGGAGGCAAAAGTGAGGAGGAGGAGGCAAGAGCAAGGAGGAGGAGGAGGCAAGAGTGAGGAGGAGGAGGCAAGGGTGAGGAGGAGTAGGAGGCAAGAGTGAGGAGGAGGTAAGAGTGAGAAAGAGGCAAGAGTGAGGAGGAGGCAAGAGTGAGGAGGAGGAGGAGGAGGAGGAGGCAAGAGTAAGGAGGAGGAGGAGGCAAGAGAAGGAGGAGGAGGAGGCAGAGGAGGAGGAGGAGGAGGAAGGAGGAGGAGGAGGAGGAGAAGGAGGAGGAGAAGGAGGAGGAGGAGGAGGAGGAGGCTGAGTAGGAGGAGGAGGAGGAGGAGAAGGAGGAGGAATAGTAGGAGGAGGAGGAGAGGCAGAGTAGGAGGAGGCAGAGAAGGAGGAGGCAGAGTAGGAGGAGGCAGAGTAGGAGGAGGAGGAGGAGGAGGAGGAGGAGGAGGAGGAGGAGGAGGAGGAGGAGGAGGAGGACGAGAGTAGGAGGAGGAGGAGACAGGAGGAAGAGGAGGAGGAGGAGAGAGGAGGAAGAGGAGGAGGAGGAGGAGGAAGAGGCAGGAGGAAAAGGAGGAGGAGGAGGAGGAGGAGGAGGAGGAGGAGGAGGAGGAGGAGGAGGAGGAGGAGGAGGAGGAGCAGAGAAGGAGTAAGAAGAAGGAGAAGGAGGAGAGGAGAAGGCGAGAGAGGAGGAGAAGGAGGCAGAGTGAGGAGGAGGAGGAGGAAGGAGAGGAGGAGGAGGAAGGATAGAGGAGGAGAAGAAGGATAGAGGAGGAGGAGGAATAGAGGATAGGAGGAGGCAAGGAGTGAGGAGGAGGAAGAGGAGGAGGAGGAGGAGGAGGAGGAGAGGAGGGAGGAGGAGGAGGAGGAGGAGGAGGAGGAGGAGGAGGAGGAGGAGGAGGAGGAGGAGGAGGAGGAGGCAAGAGTAAGGAGGAGGCAAGAGTAAGGAGGAGGAGAAGCAGGAGGAGGAGGCAAGAGGAAGGAGGAGGAGGGGGGAGGAAGAGGGGGGAGGGGGAGAAGGAAGAGGAGGAGAACCGGGGAGGAGGAGGAAATAATGGAAAAATAGGTAGGAATCTCGAAAACGATGCATACGTCTAGTTTTTTAAGTTGATCAGTCCAACATTTCCAGAAAATCTTTAGGTCTGTTTCACGGAAGTTTTTTGTATGTGTGTGTGTTTGCACTGCAGGCCTACAGGAAATGGGTAGAAAAGAATGGGGAGGAACCAATTTTGCCTGGCATCAACCTCAACCACAACCAACTCTTCTTCCTCAATTATGCCCAGGTACACTGTTCTTTCTTCATGGAAGGAGAGAAGGAAGTGGTGGATGGGTTCAAGACTTGTTATCAACACGTCTCCATGCTGATAAAAAAACATAGGCATATACAGCTAGCTTCGAGTGTTCCAAACATAACTTTAAATATTTGTCACGACCGCCATCAATTACATAGTAGACTTGACATTTTAGTATATTGATGTTTTCAAAATACGTAAGGGTGATTCATAGCATCAAAAAGATCCCATGTATTCTGGTCTGGCACCTTTGAAACTGAATGTTTTGTAGGAAGTTGGAAAGGTTATATACGTGACGTGGCTCCCTTTTTTACGCATTACGAAACTGTATTCAATGGAAAGGACTGCTAAAACTCTGGAGGTTTTTTCTTATTCATTTTAGAGTATGTAGTGATTGCTAAAAGATCATTTGTACAGCACACAACTTCCAGCCTTCCTCTAAGCATACGAGTCTGTGCGTGCTGTCTATGCATAAGATTATGTGCGTGCTGCCTATGCATAAGAGTCTGTGTGTGATGCCTATGCATAAGAGTCTGTGTGTGCTGCCTATGCATAAGAGTCTGTGTGTGCTGCCTATGCATAAGTGGCTGTGTGTGCTGCCTTTGCATAGGAGTCTGTGCCTGCTGCCTATGCATAAGAGTCTGTGTGTGATGCCTATGCATAAGAGTCTGTGTGTGCTGCCTATGCATAAGAGTCTGTGTGTGATGCCTATGCATAAGAGTCTGTGTGTGCTGCCTTTGCATAGGAGTCTGTGCGTGCTGCCTATGCATAAGAGTCTGTGTGTGCTGCCTATGCATAAGAGGCTGTGTGTGATGCCTATGCATAAGAGTCTGTGTGTGATGCCTATGCATAAGAGTATGTGTGTGATGCCTATGCATAAGAGTCTGTGTGTGATGCCTATGCATAAGAGGCTGTGTGTGCTGCCTTTGCATAGGAGTCTGTGCCTGCTGCCTATGCATAAGAGTCTGTGCGTGCTGTCTATGCATAAGAGTCTGTGTGTGCTGCCTTTGCATAAGAGTCTGTGGGTGATGCCTATGCATAAGAGTCTGTGCGTGCTGCTTATGCATAAGGGTATGTCCGTGCTGCCTATGCATAAGGGTATGTCCGTGCTGCCTATGCATAAGGGTATGTCCGTGCTGCCTATGCATAAAAGTGTGCGTGTTCTGCCTATGCATAAGAGTCTGTGTGTGCTGCCTATGCATAAAAGTATGTGTGTCATGCCTATGCATACGAGTCTGTCCGTGCTGCCTATGCATAAGGGTATGTGCGTGCTGCCTTTCCAGATTTGGTGTGGGAAGATGAGGGACGCTGAAGCTCTCCACAAGATCAGGACATCCGTTCACAGTCCAGGGTCTGCTCGCATTCTGGGACCTCTGACCAACTCGCACTACTTCTCTCAAACGTTCAATTGCCCTTTGGGGAGTCGCATGAACCCCGAACACAAGTGTACCATCTGGTGAGCCCAGGTCCTCGCAGGAAGTACAACCCGACACACGGGTTTGGGAGTGAGCAGTGAACATTTACAAAACGGGAGTGTGGCGAGCGGAGAACACTGCTGCGAGTGTAAATTACGTGAACAGTGAACTTATCAGATGTACATGATACTAGACAGTGAACGGTTTCAATTCCCAGCTCGTAAAATCGAGCCAGTGTGTTTTCTTCGAAAACATAGAAAAACTGCCCTCTTCAGAAAACATACACGCAGGGGAACGAACGCGTTCAGCCACGAGTTCCCGAAGTTGCTGTCGTTAACAACTTAAGACCCATGAAAGGTTCGTTGATAAAGACTGTAAAGTGTTTAGGATACACAGTTTGTTCCATTTGAGAAGATGAGAAGAAATGACATACTTATATGATGCGTTCCCGGACATTGAGCCCAGAATACGCCGTTTTCAGTTCTGTGTTAGAAATTGGAGAGTCCTAACTTAATGAACAAGCTCATTCGAGAAAATGGCTTTGCAAAGCTCGTTGATAATTTCTGGCTGTTCTAAAACTGTTTTCAGAGTGGTTAGCGCGCTGGACCTACAGCCGCTTGCGGCCAGTGGGTGCGGCGTTCGAAGCTGCGCGGTCCCCAGAATTGCATCCTTGAGCAAGATGCTTAACTCCCATTGCTTCTCCCCACCCAGGAGTGAAACCGGGTACCAAATGGCCCTCTTTAGGGCTACCAAACGGCCCTCCTCAGGGCCTCTCCCCAGGTCCTTCGGATGAGACCTTAATAAACCGAGGTCTAGTGTGTGATACGCATTCACAACATCAAAATCACGCACTATAAAGATCCTGACGCCCATGTCCTCGACGGGTGGGTGTCGGCCACAGTAAAAACACCCAGCACGCACAATTTCTCCTTTGTGGAAAACAGTGTGCCAGCGCCCTTGGCAGCAGGAGACTGGTCTCATTGACTTGAGACACTACACACTGAGAGACAGCCTCAACATCGGCTCAAGCGCCTTGAGCATGCTGTCAGCATGGATACGTGCGCTATACAAGTAGACATCATCATCATCATCATCATGTTGGCAGTTATATTACCATAAAATTTGGCTAATTTTCCCCGGAATTTTCGTAAACAGCACACCCCGGTTTCCCATCAGATCAGAATTCTCATTGGAAGGGAAATTATATTTCACCTTATGTGGACTTTTGAGTCGTGAACGTAAAGGAGAGAGAAAGTATGGAAGTCTATGGGTGGGATGTGTGTGTGTGTGTGTGTGTGTGTGTGTGTGTGTGTGTGTGTGTGTGTGTGTGTGTGTGTGTGTGTGTGTGTGTGTGTGTGTGCTTTGTTTGTTTATTTGTTTTTTGTATTTTAATACAATTTCAATTAAACGTGATCATTTGGCCAGTATCTTTTAATTTGCTGCATTTTAATGCGTATCTAAGAACAAATATCGACCAGTTTCCTAATGCTGCTCGACTTTATCGTGGGAGAACATCCCACGTTACCAAAAGGTGGAATGTCTTCTCTGTGTGAAAAGGAATGGACTGCTCCACTCTCTTTCACAGTCATTTTCTCGTTGCTTTTTCTGGACAGAGGAAAGTCTTCCATGGAAATGCTACTGCACCTGGTGCAGTCACAGCACCTGGAAAGGCAAGTCTGTCGCTTTCAGATGGTCCTCAAGAGTTACCTGTCGCAAACAAATATAAGTAGGATGGTGGAGCATCCATGTCGACCGACTTGAGCTTTGCAAACAAACACCTCATGTGTCTCCAGTCCTGGTCGAAAGACTTTGTTCTTTAAAGATTCCTATCCGCCTTTAAATGTTGATGAATCTGCGCACGTGCACGTTAACGTAGCGTTTCCGGAGTCAGCGTTGTGACTGTGATGTCTGTGAAGGACGGAGTGTGGAAGTCACATACTGCTTGAGGACACTGTGCAGCTACAGTAACCTTGATGACGAAAAAGGCTTGACGTGGCTGTCAATATTTCAAGAGAAAGCAAACACCGACGATGAGTCCAAGTCTTGTTTGTGAATAGGTCTGATCGTGTGGGCAAGTTTTCTTGGACCACAGATTGCGTACCGTCAGAAAGGCACGGAGAGGTTAGGTCCTCTTCGATCTCGTCAACAGTCTGTTTGGATGAAGCTCGGTAATATGAGATGACTCGTCCCAATGAACTGAAGGACACCAGTGCTTCTGCTTGTCCAACAATTCTTGTTCGTTAGCATTGCGCTAGGTTATCTGAAAGACAATTCTTTTGCGTCAGCATTGCACTTGTTTGATTGATAGACAATTCTCGCCGGTCGATAGCGCAATGTCTGGACTGATAGACAATTCAAACCGTTAGGTGGTGACTTATTTGACATATGAACATTTCTAGCCAGTGAGCAGTGGACTTGCTTGAGTGACACATTTAACACGTCGTAAATAACCTCGTTTGTGTGATGAATGACTCAAATCAGTCATCGACCGTGAGAATCCTTCGTGAAACAAAATCACTGGGTGCGATATGAAACGTTTCGACGCCGTAATATTCCCAAGGAGCCAAACCTGCAATTGTCGAGCAAGGTGATGGAGCATGTTTGGATGGACTTCCCATGGGCGCCCGGGTGTCGGTAGAGACACAGGGTCGTCTTTGCCAGTTGCGCAACTGCTCCTTGCCGCAAGCCTCGTTCCAAGGATCACTTGGAGAACTCCATAGGGACCAGTACCCCTGGACTCATTGAATGCTTAGTCACTCTTGATTCGTTCACCTGGCCCCCACCGACGATGTACTTCTCGAACAATCCAGTCAAGCCGTGTGATCAGTTCCGTGTCCATTGATCGATCTCACGGCAACACGGGCATTATTTGGTCCATCAAGAACGTGGGCAACCCAAGCACCCATCAAAACTGGTGAAGACAGTGAAGGATATACTTATGATAAGAAGCTAATCCACCCATCACAATGTGGTGAGAATGTGTTCGTATTCAACTCATAATGTCATTGCAGGAGATGAGCTGTAAGATAATATGCATTCCTTTTACTCAAACCTCTAAAAGCAACAGAGTAACTTCTTTAAGTAGAAGGAGAAGGTGGAGTTGAAAGGTAGGTATCAAAGTAGGGGGGAGGGGAAATTCTAATATAGTATTCATGTGGCTGAAGACAACTAGCTGCTACGTTCATCATGCATATTTCGCATATTACGTCAGAGAAACTGAAAGCGTATAATATCAAACATAATTTCTTCTGTACATTTGTATATACATATTTCAGTACTTGTGGAATCTGAGATGTTCATGAATATCTTATGGAAATATGTCGACTGATAACTATTAGCAACACAGTACCGTAGAAGCACTACTGTTTACTTTGAGAATACATAAAACGTTATTACATATTGTTGTCGGTGATTTTGTTGTTGGATTCATTTACACTATGTACATTTGTGGGTTGTTATAGAAAAAAGACGCATAAACAAACACGGAGTCTTGCAGAGTGTTCATATGATATTTTTCTACGGGCTCCATTTCCCCTTTCTTCAGGTGAAGCTTTGTACGTGTACAGACATTCGAACTATCACCCTACAAAGTAGTGCATTGTAATTCTTATCTCGCGGTCACTGCATACAAAATCAAACGTGTCCGAAGCTTTTACTTGATTAGAAAAATGATATTTCTCTAATATTTGGTTATTTCTGGCTTTTAGATTTGGTTCTTTCTGGCTGTGTGACGTCCGTGTGCACATTAAGGAAATACGCTCCACCAAATGAAAAGTGTCTTCTCTCTCACTACCCTGTCATTATTCTTAATTTACTTTGAACGACTGAGACCGACTTAATGCACCGTGTTTAACCTTTATTCAGACTGAAGATCAGCAAAAGCTTTTTAGTTTTTTTCTGCACGGAAGTGCACTAAAAGAGTTCAGACTCATTTCCCATTCAGTTTCCTACTCTAGCTTTTCGGCTGTTCGCGAGTATTAAACACAGGTTTGAGTTTTTCTTCGACTAGAGTGATCTCGTTCTTGACCAGATGTCTTTGACCAAGCAGCAATGTTATCGTGGTCACATGACGTACAGACAAACAAACGACCTATGACCTCCGAGAACTGCCTGGTTTACAAGAGTGTGCTGGGAACGGTGTTTCCATGGCAATATGGCCGCCTTGGTCAAAGACACCGGATCAAACTAAAAATCTGAAAAAAGCACATGTTCTCTCTCTCTCTCTCTCTCTCTCTCTCTCTCTCTCTCTCTCTCTCTCTCTCTCTCTCTCTCTTGTCTTGCAGTGGCAGACAAAAACAAAACAACTCCATTCCCTAAGAGACAATTACATCACGTTTACGGTTCTTGTCTATGGTAACATGCTCTTTCGGGAAGTATTGAAAGTCCTGTGTAGCGTGTTGTTCAAGTGAGCCCACTTGTATAAGCCGTTACGATAACCCTGCCCAGTGATGTAACCTGATATTGAACATTTGTTATAGAGTGTGTGTTCTTCCAAGGTATCCTTCCTCGCCGAAATGATATATATTTGAAGATCTATTTGAAATAATATGTAGTCGAAGACGTAAGGTAAACCTTATGTATTTTTTTTCTTCGCTCTTTCCATGGCTTTATCTGCTTCTCTGTCTGTCATTATGTCTCTTTCTCTCTCTCTCTCTCTCTCTCTCTCTCTCTCTCTCTCTCTCTCTCTCTCTCTCTCTCTCCCCTCCCTCCCCCCCCCCCTCTCTCTCTCTCTCTCTCTCTCTCTCTCTCTCTCTCTCCTTTTGTTCTATGTTTGATATTTGTACATATCTTGATATAAATATGTTTTCATGAAACAAATGCATTTGTTTGGGGATAAATTCTAAGGTTATTGTTACCGTACTCTGCTAATATAGTACCCATGTAAATATTGTACAGAAGATTACTTTGCTGTTTTGTTGGACCTGTCAAATGTCTTTCTTCACATTATTTGTTAGTGTACATGTATGCATTGATATTTACTACGTATTGTCAGTTTGGAGTATTCCCTTCATCTCGATATGAATTTCATAAGCCGGGCTGGCGGTGAAATACTTTTTTTAAGAATAAGATTGGCTTTGGACCATCATTCACAATAATTTGACTGATATATCGTTCCCCTGATATCCTTTGGTTGGTTTCTATCCTTAAGCACTGTTTCATTGTATCATACAATATTGACGAGATAGTATTTGGTCTGTGTTTACATTTAGTATTTAATACATTTATACTCTTCATAAGAATACTTTTTCTTAATGAGTCATTAAAGCTCGCAGTCTACGTGATATCGTGATCAGTGGGTTTATTGAGGTGAAAACACATTGTTCTGTTGCAATAAAAATGTGTAAATGGAACATGTTTCCTTTTGTTTTTCACAACCTTTTGCTCTTTTCAGAAAACGAACACTTCAGCGCCGAAGAATTGTGTTTACACGATCATTCACCATTCTGTTTGCTACAAGGATCTTTCATCATTTCATCTGTGACGTGGTTGCCATGGTCTAAGGAATATACATTTTGAAAATGTTCGCTATTGCAGAAACTTGGAACTTCTCCATTCCAGCTTCCTGTGCTGACAACTTAGTTGTCATCTGCTCTCGCGAGTAATGGCTTATGGCAACTGAATGCAAAAATGTGTATAGCACTGTCACAAACTATTGCATCGTTATATTTTTTTAAAAGCTATGAATCATTTTGGGATAAAAGTCTATGAAAAACTCAAACGGAATTCCGTGCCCTCGCAAGAACACGTTATGTCGGATGCACACACATGCGCGCATGCACGCACACGCGCGCGCGAGCGCGCACTCACACACACACACACAGTCTATCTGCGGGACTGTGGCAGAATGATCAGAGCGTTTGACCTGCAGGAGCTTGTGGCTAATGGGTGAGGCGTTCGAAACTGCTCGGAATCCAGAGTTGTGTTGGAGCAGAGTGCTTCCTTGACATTGTCTGTCCCCACCCAGAAGTAAAATGAAACTGTGAGCACCGAGATAGAAGGCTGCCAAAAACCATCTTTTACGCATTCATTGCACAGCCTGGTAGTGCGTTTCCCATGGAGCTGAGGTAGTGTCGTAATGATGGTAAGAGTAGCCCCACGACAAAGGGGTAGGCCTACGTATACGAGCGTTTAGAGCACCCAGTAGTGGGGGGAAAGTCGCAATATAAAAAAGCACCTCTACCTTTACGAAGTCAGGGTGTCAGTCGATTTATCACGAAGACATCAAGGTTGCCGAAACTGAGACAGCGGGCCGCATCT
>JAWQFJ010011137.1:0-12050 GCA_034096865.1 Theodoxus fluviatilis
GGCCACCGGCCTAATACATTGGGAACGCGGACCACGAAATTGAAACGCGAACAACTCGATCAAAGTCATCAAAACCGGCACCCAGTTTTGGAAAGCACGATTTGCACGTAGGACGAGTGTCTATCATCACCAAAGTCATTTTTTACGTGCGGACCGTCTAGACCGTTGTCTTGGCGGCGGCGTCCGGCGCTTCTCGGTCTTGTCTTTGTTTACACTCATCTTGCTGTTGAAGGCAGGCAAGTCTGGGGCAAGTGGAACAGGAGCAGCTGCTGCATCACCGGCTGATGACACAAAGTGGGTTTTCTCACAATCATAGAGGCGATCAGCAGATGTAGCTTGGTTGGTGTCGCTGGTTGATGATATTGGGGTGGTCACCAAACTCTTGAAGAAACATGATTTCTCTGAATGTCCTCTGCAAAGTCAGAAAAACCAATGAAGAACAGTCAAAAATCAAATTGGGGGTGGTGGGTGGTAGTAGTGTGTGTGTGGTGGGGGGTGGGGGTGGGAGATGAGTAAGAATAGTTATAACTTATATATTAGACAAATAAGTACATCAAGTACAATTACAAACTATTCAAGCATTTCTGATGCAGGGAAATAAATACATGCATATCTGATGGCAAACAGTTTCAGTACACCTTGGGCTGGACATGGGGTGGGGGTGGGGGGAGAGGGAGGGAAGAGGGAGGGGAGAGGGAGGGGAGAGGAAGGAGAGAGAGAGAGAGAGAGAGAGAGAGAGAGAGAGAGAGAGAGAGAGAGAGAGAGAGAGAGAGAGAGAGATGAACTAAATTGAACTTTATTGCGGAGGCCGTCGGCCCAAAGCAAATTAAAACAATTTGACTGACCTCTTTCGTTTCGTTCAAGGGTTGTTTAAATGCAACGTAGCAACATATTATTCTCTCAGTTAACAAGCATACCATAAAGATAATTGTACACCATGATTCTGCGATCACCAGTTTCTTTGCAGCATGTGACGCTCAGTTTGTGTATCACGATGTATTAAATTAATCCTCGGGGTTTGGTGTTCCAAATCAAAGAGTTATGAAGTATGTCGGACAAGCACAAGAAGAATACTAACTTATAAAAATGGAGGACATGGTTCAGTTACAAAGTCCGCAGAACATATTCCACAGCGTTTATGGAGAACATTTATGAATATTGAATAAACTGATAATTAATTTTTGTTAAGGAAGAAATAAATCTGGTATAGGGGACTCGAGTCCCTTAGAAACAACCATACTGGTGTTTACCAATACACACAAAAATACGAATGCACATGCTCCACCAACACAGCATGGACAATACATGTAGTTTAAACATTGGTTTCTCATCCATGTAATGGTAGCCGTTCGTCTCTGACCTGGAAAGCATAGTGAGTAAACATGGCCACTGCCCTTGTCTTCTGAAGGCCATTACTATTCAACCAGTACTCGCAACGTTTGGCTCTTCCAGTTTTATGACTGTGCCGACTAAAATATTTCTGTCTCAACTTGTCATAGACGTAGCAGCACAGTATCATATGTAATTCGTCATTATTTTCTTTACAAAACGGACTAATGGTATATCGGAAGCGTCTTTGAACATTGTGTTTGCAGAGAGAGAGAGAGAGAGAGAGAGAGAGAGAGAGAGAGAGAGAGAGAGAGAGAGAGAGAGAGTGATTGATTGCTTTATTGCGTCCGACGACCCGTCATAGTAACATTTAATGCATGTACATATTTTTAAAATACCACAGTAAGATACTCATAGTCGAAACTTGATTAAATTATCATAATTCATAAATAAAATATGATTTGTGTACAAGTTGTAAAACATCCCAGTCCTGAAGCATGAATCAGCATTGTGCTCCAAAAAGAGTGTAGTTCGTTTGCATATTATCTTAATAGTCAATGCACATTATTTATCACTCATTTAGGGGTACTTCTAAAATGTTTAATGAATATATATGTATAACTTAAACTTTCGATTTCCCCATGAGGATTAAAGGTGATGACGTCTCATGCATAATATCCTATTTTAAAACCGTAAAATTGGTTTTTGCCATTTGATTTCATGAATAATAAGTATTGCTTATTCATTACTGTCTGGTTTTGCAAAATTAGAACATAATAAATGTTCATTGCCACATATGTGGTTTTTTCTGCGCCTTGTCCGTCTATTAAATGGGCACAATATATATATATATATATATATATATATATATATATATATATATTATATAATATATATATATATATATATATATATATATATATATATGCCACGAGAGATAGAGAGAGACAGAGAGGGGGGGGGGAGAGGGGAGAGAGAGAGAGAGAGAGAGAGAGAGAGAGAGAGAGACAGAGAGAGACAGAGAGAGAGACAGAGAGAGAGAGAGAGACAGAGAGAGAGAGAGAGAGACAGAGAGAGAGAGAGAGAGAGAGAGAGAGAGAGAGAGAGAGAGAGAGAGAGAGAGAGAGAGAGAGACGGTGAATTCTTCATTGCAAGGCCGACAGCACGTCACAATTTTTACAGTTGTTCTGAACGTATTGCTTTTGCATACATGGACAACAGTTTGACTACTGCAAAAAGGGAGAAAATGAACATACATGCTTTCATTTCCTTCTTGAAACACAGTAAGCAAAAGTAGTGGTGGAGGATGGGGGTGGGGACTGGGGGGATGTACATGGTGACTAAGAGTCAAGCAGGGTCTTACCCCGTCATACAGTGTGCTTATGCATGTACAAACAAGTAATTTTTTGTGGATTATGCTATCATGTTCAAGGCGGGTCGTAGGGTGGGGTGGAGAGTGGTTCAATTTTAGTTTTTGATCTAGGGTTGACCGTGGATCTCTAATAATGCAGTACAACTAAGATTGCTCGTCTTGAAGACGTTGATGACGGCGTTTGAGCGCATGATGTATAAACATAGCAACATGTTTGGTCTTGATGTATCCCCGTCAATCAATGAAAAAGGTAAAGCCTATGTTATTTAAATACTGGATATTCCTTTTTACATATTGTTCTCTGAGATATGTATAGGTTTCACATTCTAACAGGAAATGAATTTTATCTTCTTCATGATATGTACAAAATGGACAGTGTGTGCCTTGTCCGCTGAACGCGTTGTGACTGCGCAGGTCACTTATTCCTAATCTAAGGCGTATCATTGCATCCCTAAACTTTCCAATTTCTATGGTACTAAGATATATCTCACATTCGAATGAATCTTTATTGAGACTGTATAGTAGGAAGCGCTCGCTTTCATTTATTCTACTATGCCATTCCTGTCCGAACAATCTTGTAGTCTGACTTTAAAGTTTCTGAGAAAGCTCCTTTCATGATTTGTTCCTCTATTCAACCAAAGGCAAACCCTGATTTACACAGTCTCTTACCAACTTTAACCAGTTCATCTCGTCAGGGACTGATATACCTTCTAGCATGAGGAGGCCTGTCTAGGTAATCTGTCATCTGGCATTCTTTGGAGTCTAAACCAGTACTTAATAGCTCTTACTGTGCTATTCAATATGAGAGGGAGTCTTCCCGTTTCACCATAGACTAAATTGTTTGATATCTTGGTATCTACATTCAAATATCGCTTGCACGCAAATAGGTGTGTTTCTCAACATTTGTGTGCGCTCACCCTCAAACACTGCAGTTTAGATGCATACAACAAGGATGGCTGCATCTGCGCATGAAATAATTTGAAAAAGATGTTTGGCTTACGGTTGTGCAATGTCCACATCATCTTAAGTAATGAGACTGTTTTCTGCTTTGTCTTTGTGGCAACGCTGTCCAGAGCTACACTCTCTGACAGCTTGGTCGTAAAAGTGTACCCAAAGTATTTAAATGTTAACCACCTCAAGGCGAACTCCGTCAAGGAGAGAGAGAGAGAGAGAGAGAGAGAGAGAGAGAGAGAGGGGGGGGGGGAGGGAGGAGGAGGAGGAGGAGGAGAGAGAGAGAGAGAGAGAGAGAGAGAGAGAGAGATTGATTTTTATTTGCCGGTTTCCTGTCGTGCTGGCCTTGCCCTACGTCATCGATCACTGGCGGGGCGCTACAGACGGAGGGCATCATTACCAGAACGAAGCCTGTCATTAGCGTGCTCCCCTAGGCCGTCCTGCTGCTGACGCCAACAAACCGGGAAGACTCCAGTCCCCGTGCTGTCAGGAAAGGCCAGGCCACGGACAAGGAAGATGGTGCTCTGTGTGAGAACTAGCAATAGGATGTGTAATTCTGGGGCAATGTACCCTAAAAAGTGCTTTGTCTCATAGTCTTTGAAGACATTCTAGGACAATGTACCCTGGAAAGGGGCTTTGTATCACCGTGTTTAGTGTAATAATAGGACAATGTACCCTGAAAAAGGGCTTTGTATCACAGTGTTTAGTGTAATAATAGGACAATGTACCCTGAAAAAAGGGCTTTGTATCACAGTGTTTAGTGTGATAATAGGACAATTTACCCTGAAAAAAAGGCTTTGTATCACAGTGTTTAGTGTGATAATAGGACAATTTACCCTGAAAAAAGGGCTTTGTATTACAGTGTTTAGTGTGATAATAGGACAATGTACCCCGAGAAAAGGCTTTGTGTCACAGTCTTTGATGTAATTCTAGAGCTATGTATCCTGAAAAAGGGCTTTGTACCACCATGTTTAGTGTAATTCCAGGACAAAGTACCCCGAAAAAGGGTTTGTATGGCATTATTTAGGGTAATTCTAGGACAATATACCCCGACAGGAAACTTTGTATAACAGTTTTTTAAATGTCATTCTAGGACAAAGTATCAAACTCTTTTATTAGTGTTTAGGCTTCTTCTACCTTTCCTCACACGCAAGAGGTTTAAAGACTTTGTGTTCAATGGCGTGCACGGTACTCCCTCGTAGGAACCGGTCTATTCACTCCGGGACTGCAAAGCCCCATGACTCCACTGGTGTTCCATCTTCGCACATCTGGCATCCAGGCCACCGCCCTCTATCTACCGAGACCGAGCAGCGTTTCGGTTGTGCAGATGAACCCGAGGCGGAGTCCTCCTTTTCGCCCTTGAGTGACTGTCAGCCACAACAAAGGTCAGTTAGTCGATGCCTACTGGTTTGGAACATCGAGGGACTGTCCTCTAGACTCGCGGATCCAGACTTTCTCCCGTATGTTACATTATTTGACATGTGTTGCTTTACAGAGACTTTTACTGCAGAGAGCTTTGACTTCTCTATCTATTTTGAAGAATATCTTGTATACCATTCACCTGCCATTAAGTTGTCCCACCATGGAAGGCGTTCGGGTGGAGTGGTGTTTTTGTTAAAGAAATCTTGTCCCTCTCGGGTATCCCCAATAACATGTAACTTTGATAATTTACTAATATTAAGACTGAGAGATAGAGCTGTTGTTGATATTATCCTTGTATGTGTGTATATCCCACCCACAGATTCGCCCTATTATAAAGACAAGGAAGAGAGTTGCAATATCCAATGTCTAGAGAGTGTTATGCTCGAATTACAAGAAACATATCATAATTGTGCTATTATGATCTGTGGAGACCTTAACGCTAGAGTGGGTAATTGGAATTTGCACACTAAGATGGAAAGTGATCATGATAGACACTCTGAGCTAGAAATCTGTTTTTGTCCAGAATATGCTGCTGCTAGAAATTCTCAAGATAGCACGACTAACCATTTTGGAGAAGTCTTCATAGATCTGTGCAAATTATTTCATCTATATATACTTAACGGCAGCAACGAGGGCGATAGAAATGGAAAGTTTACGTATATTTCGGAACATGGAAATAGCGTGATAGATTATTGTTTATTGACAGAAAATATTACAGTACAATTTACTGTGGGCACTAGGATAGATTCCAATCATATGCCACTGGAGATAACACTAGGAGCGGATATGAACATGAACAGAGAGGCTGAGACATGCAGAACTCTCAATAAAATCACATGGGATAAAAGTAAAGAGATAGAGGTCATTAAACACCTTCAGACCCCTGAATTCATGGCATCCCTCAGATCTGTCTCTGCAAACTTAGACACTGACATACATTCTGCTGTTCGTTTGTTCACAATGAGTATACTTAGGGCGGTTGATTGTATGCGCCGTACTTATACAATAAATGAGAGGCGACAAAAAAGAACAGGTGATTGGTATGATCGAGAGTGCAGAGAACAAAAGCGAATAGCGAAGACAGCTCTAGCAAAATATAGAAAAACGGATCACGAAGATGACAAACTAAAGTATGTCCAGAATAGAAAAATATATAAACAACTAATACGAGATAAGAAAAGGGAGTATAACAAGAAGGATAGCAAGTTTCTAATGGATAACATGAAAAATTCCAGTCAGTTTTGGTCCCTAATACGTAAGAGGACAAGTAAAAGGGTACAGTACGCAGATATTGAAATAGACACATGGAAACAGTATTTCGAGTGTCTTTTCAATCGTACAACAAACACACAGGTAGAAAATATCTACTACCCTGATCAAGTCGCAACGTTTGATGACATGCTAGATAAAGCGATTACATCAGAAGAAGTAAACCAGGCTATACAAAATCTCTCGAGTGGAAAGGCTCCCGGTCTAGACGAGATCTCGGGAGAATTTTTGAAGACAAGTAGTACGTACATGCTACCCTTCTTAACAAAACTCTTCAATACAATATTTGACAGTCAGATCTTTCCACGGGATTGGAGCACGTCCATTATCATCCCTCTTCATAAGCAAGGAAACAGACTTGACCCTGCAAACTATAGAGGCATCTCCCTACTAAGTACAATGAGCAAGGTCTTTACCTCTGTGCTAACTAAGCGACTGCACACATGGGCTGAAAAGAAAGGGAAAATCTGTATGGAACAGGCTGGTTTCAGGACAGGGTATTCAACTATAGACCATATATTTACACTCCACTGCATGATAACCAGACACGTGTATGGAGGGGGCAGAGGGAAACTATACGTAGCATGTATAGATTATAAAAAAGCCTTCGATTCTGTTGACCGTCAGATCCTTTGGCGTGCACTTGCACAAGCAAATGTTTCCCCAAAATTCCTTGGTATGCTAAAAGCTATGTACGCCCAATTAAAAGCCTGTGTCAGGTGGAAGGGCGTCATCTCAGAGTTAATCGATTGCCCCATTGGAACAAAACAAGGTGCCTTAGAATCTCCAATACTATTTTCTCTCTACATTAACCAAGTTGCAGATTATCTCCGTAAAAATGGTAAACATGGTGTTCAGATGGTAGCTGGAAAGGAAGAGTTTTACTTTGTAATCTTTGCGGATGATGTGGCACTTTTGTCTACCACACCAGCAGGACTTCAGACTCAAATAGACAACCTTGCGTGTGCGTCTAAACGAATTGCTCTGGAAATCAATACAGATAAGACCAAAGTCATGGTTTTCCGGAGAGGAGGGCACCTAGCACAAGGTGAAAAATGGTTCTTAAATGGAAAACAACTTGATGTAGTGAATAATTATAATTATCTGGGTTATACGTTTTCTACTAGACTCTCAACAACAGTATCTTTAGACAGCTTGGCTACTGCAGCAAAACAAAAAACAATGCATTTGTTTAAAATGATGTGGAGCCTTAAGAATATGAATCTTAGAATATTGTTTCGTCTCTATGACGCACAGGTCCAGTCTTCCCTACTATACGCGGCAGAGCAATGGGGTCTTGGGGAACATAAAAGTGTAGAAAAAGCTCACATGTTTGCTTGTAAACGCTTTTTTAATGTGGACAATAGAACACCTAACAGTTTGGTTTATGGAGAAACAGGAAGGTTTCTACTTGCCATTAACAGTACAATGAGAGCAATAAAGTAGTGGTTAAAACTTACTAAAATGACCAATGATAGGCTACCCAGGCAAGCATACCTCATGTTGTCTAACACAAAGATCCCAGATGATCGAAACTGGGCAAATTTAGTTGCAAATGTAATATGCAAGGCCGGCTATGCGTATATCTGGAGAAATGAAGGCACTACTACTCAGAGAAGTTTTTTTTTGTAAACTTGAAAAATAGGCTGCAAGATTGCTATAGGCAGAGCTGGAACAGCAAAATTCGTGAAAGTGAAACATTCAGAATGTATCGATCCTTCAAAAGAACCTTAGAAATCGAAAAATACTTAGAATACATTGAGATTAAAAAATTCAGAGATGTATTTATCCGGTTTAGATTTGGAGTGAATGATTTACCTGGTAACAAACAATCTATGCGCAGCCTCAATACAGACCAACATTGCCTCCTTTGTGGTGAGATTGAGAATGAGAAACATTTTCTATTTTATTGTCCTTTGTATAATGATCTACATAATAAATACATAAATGAATACATTGAATGTCCAAAAGCTGCTGATGCCACCTTTTTGATAGATAGACGTAGATGCATGAAAACACGCAAGATAGCAATGTATCGTTATTATGCCTTCCGATTACGAGACCAATTTCTTGCTAGTTTAGAACAAGACCATGAACAATAATGTTATGATGAAAGAATGTACGTTAATACTATATTTATACTGTTTTCATTGTTTGTCACTGATATGTACTAGCCATTGTGTTCACTTGGATTGTACGCCTTGTTTCAAATTATGGCTCAAGTATACTGGCTCCTCAAAAAGAAGCAAGTCATGTACACGTATGTATTGTTGTGATGGGCCGGTGGCCTAAACAATAAGATCAATCAATCAATCAATCTCTCTCTCTCTCTCTCTCTCTCTCTCTCTCTCTCTCTCTCTCCCTCTCTCTTGGGCATGTAAGATTAAAAAAAGTTCATGTACAGATATGATTTTGGACAAGTATGGGAAAACCAAAATGTGACAAATGAGCGTGCTATCATTAGAGAGCTGAAAATACTTCTGGTTGTGGACTTTAAAGCTGAGTGGTCCATGTTCTTAGAAAATAGTGAAAGACACACTTTTTCTAGTACAATAAAAATTATCTGGATGAAAGAAAATTATTTAATTGCTCTAGATTAAAAAGCCCTTTAGAGACATTTTCATCAGCTTCCAGGCATGATTTAGTGGACTGTACATCCATAAATTCAGATCTAACAACGATGGCTCAGATAAATTATATACATGCCCCGTTTGCAGAGAAGAAGTTGAATGTGAAGTGCACTTTCTCCTTGCTTGTCCAGTGTATGAAGACTTAAGACAGAGATATGCCTCAATACTCAGTAACACGTACACAAGAGAAGAACTGGGAACCTTATTGTCCTCACAGGACTTCGGAACAATACGTTCATTGGCTATGTACATGTACTATGCAATTAAGCGAAGACAAGATGCTGTACAGATTGCTGCTGCAGATGATTCAATTTTGTAAGTTGTGATAGGCCGTGGCCTAACAAATAAACCATTCGTTCGTTCGTTCTCTCTCTCTCTCTCTCTCTCTCTCTCTCTCTCTCTCTCTCTCTCTCTCTCTCTCTCTCTCTCTCTCTCTCTCTCTCTCTCTCTCTCTCTCTCTCTCTTTCTCTCTCTCTCGTGGGATATATATATATATATATATATATATATATATATATATATATATATATATATATATATGTGTGTGTGTGTGTTACCGGAAACAAGCGGAGCCAGGAATTACGCGTAATCCCTAAGCGTTTTAGTG
The DNA here is from genome assembly GCA_034096865.1 of Theodoxus fluviatilis. NCBI lineage: Eukaryota > Metazoa > Mollusca > Gastropoda > Cycloneritida > Neritidae > Theodoxus > Theodoxus fluviatilis. Next base: position 9,581 of record JAWQFJ010011137.1, read on the forward strand.
AATACGCGTAATAACTGTTTCACTCGGGGATTACGCGTAACCACTGAAATTTCCAGTGATTACGCGAAATTCCTGAAAAACGACCCCAGTTATTACGCGTAATCCCTGACACTCTGATACCGTGTAGTTTAATGTATTATTGCATTTTTAATGCATTTTTTAATGTTGGTTTTGTAGTGCCAGAAAATATGTTTCAGAAATAAATAATTGTGTTTTGAAATGTTGATCTGGTATGCAAATACATCATATTGCTTTTGTAGTGCTGAATCTTAAATGTGTTTCCTTTCCCTCTCCATGCGACCAATGCAAACAAAGGCTGGCAGCATACAGATGATACGTAATTTTATTAGTTCAGAATTTTATTAGTTTATTAGTTAAAAAATAGCGTAAAATGCTCAGTTTAAAAGCATCGAAAGTTTTGGTTCAAAAACAATTCTGAAAAAAAAATCTTGGCGGTAAGGAACGTTTGCACTACATTGTCACTTGTTGAAACAATTAAGGCTGCTATGGCAGCGTGAGTTGCCCTTAAGCCCGGCTTTAAAGCATCTGCATCGCCTTGTCTGACACTTTTTGGAGCCAGTGCAGTTGCATCTTGTGAAGCCTTGCCCACCCAAAGCCGACTGAAAAATGACCGCCGAGCGCAGTGAAACTGTTTTTTCAGTGTTGATGTCGTCAGTGTGCAGAAGGCGGTGAGGGCAGAGATTGAACTGGTTTCTGGAATACAGACCACTGAGAATACCAGCTTTAACGGCTATCCTGTATTGGTCGGTGTCTTCTCGTTTGTCGATTATGATACCAAGAATGTTTCTGGCATCACCTCTCCCGCGATCGACCTGAGGAATCGGTACGGCAACATTGTCTCCCGGTGAGAGACTTCGTAAATTTCTCCTCGATCGACATCTTGTTGAGACAGAGCAAGAATGAAGCATAAAGCAAGGGGTCAGACCAATGGGAAAGAACGCAGGCCTATATGATAAGCCAAAGAATCCGGGGAGCACAGACACAGTTCAAATCTGAACTGCATTCATTGAAATTCGCTCATGTTGATCTAGATATATCCTTCGTTCATGCATCACGGATTTGAGCTGGTTCAGGGGTGTAATTCATGAACGTGGACTTTCAGTGTGGTCTTAGACTAGTCTTAGACTACTGCCGCTGGTCTCGGGCTACTGTCGTAGTCTACAATTCATGAACGTGGACTGTCGTAGTCTACAATTCATGAACGTGGACTTTGGTTCAGTCTCAGACTGAACTGCGGACTATACGATGGTCCAAGGATTTGTTGGACTACACACCAAAGTCCAAGGCTGCCGCGAAATTAAATGGCCGACCTGGCTACGGTTCGCCCAGAAAAAGCTGTATTTTGGGACACTAAAAACCCATCCAAAGAAAATGTAAGCCATGAACCGCATTAAATTATCAAAGCTGTATGTTGATTGCATCGATAGGTCGTGAAAGAGCTTACATTTTACAGTTGGAAATGCAGGTCGCCGAGCATATCAAGCTTCGCGCACTTCTATTTATAGCTGACGCGCGGACCTCAGCGACACCAGTAAGCATTGTTGTCCTCGAACCTGCCTGCTGCTGTTGACATTGGGTACAATGCTAGTGTTGTCTGATGCTATGAAAACGATACATTAAAATTGCATCTGTGTTATGAAAACACTGCTCAGATTAAATTGCTTAATTTTTGGTAACTGAGAAAATGTGTGACGATCGCCAGGGTTTCACGAGTTTGGTGGGAAAAGTGCGAGCTGAGGCTGATTGAGTGTGTGTGTGTGTGTGTGTGTGTGTGTGTGTGTGTGTGTGTGTGTGTGTGTGTCACTGATGTGTGTGTATATTTTTCCTCGTCAAGATAGATTTTTGTTCCATCCCTTCCTTACTGAATTTCAATGGTTCTCACTTGGAAATCCTGCCATATTGTAAAACTTGATCTTCTGCTCGTTTGCCTCTTGCTGATGAACTTAATAAACGGTGACACACACACACACACACACTCGAGCCAGCCTCAGCTCACACTTCATTTGTCACCTCCTCTCACGATGTCCCTCTTCTTTCGTTTGCTTGGGCTGTGTGTATACTGCTGTTAATGTATCCATATCTTGCTGACACCGCTTTTATGATAGCTACCGATTCCCGCTCCGTGAAATCGGGGCTTTTCTTCGAGGTTTTGCTACCGATCGTGGCTGACATTTTCGACGGGAAGTTTGAAGCGGTACGCTATGCGCTTGCGCACTGGGCGGAATCCCCGGGAATTCCACCTCATTCTGAAAATAAACCATAGACTAGGTCAATCAGTCCCAGCCTTTCAAGTCAACACCCAGTCTGAGTTGGTGAATCGTAGACTCTCTGAGTCCCAGACTAGTCCCAGGCTAGGCGCCGGTCTGGGACTAGTCCGGGACTCAAAAGTCCACGACCAGTGCTCTCGAAAGTCCACGTTCATGAATTACACCCCAGAATACTAACACAA
>JAWQFJ010011138.1:5000-27500 GCA_034096865.1 Theodoxus fluviatilis
GTGGTAGCAGGCCTGAACCCGCCCTCACTCCAGCCTTTGCAACTCAACCCTCTACGTGACTCCAGCGGTGCTCAGGATGAGCTACGCCTCAAGCCTTTTTATTACCCCGCCCCACGCCAGTCACTAACCACTAGGCCTGAAGAAGGTGCTTGGCTCCGAAAGCTAGCCATGATTACGAAGTACTGCCAGACTTATTTGGTCACCCTCCTCTTGTTGTGCTAGTGAACCATCAGTCATTTTTGAAATTCTGCAGAGACAGCAGATAAATAGAGTCGGGCGAAAATTCAGGCAGGAATAGCAGCAATTTTAAATGACGACGACAATAATGGCAACGATGACAACGATGATGATGATGATGACGATGGTGATGGTGATGCTGCTGTTGCCGCTGCTGACGACGATGATGAATGGAATATTACTTCCCGTCAGCCTGTGCGGGCTATGCAAGGTCACTGATCACGAAAATTACCAGAACTGGTTAGAGAAATAGCCATTCTGTGAACCCGAGTCAGTATTAACTCGGGCACAGTTCGCAGTGAATGTGTAATAGATTTGACCCGTCGCATTACAGCATTGCGCCAAAAATAGTTCGTTCTGATACTATTTTTCTCTCCACTCTTTACAGAAATCATTCAGATGTCAAAACTTGTTTCCATTTAAGCACAAACATTTTATTTCATCGAATAAATGCTTGTTTATTGCCTCAACAAGAGTAAGTTAAGAGTTTTGTGCGAAATAGTCTGAACTACTTTAACGACGTATATCAGGGAGCAGATCGGATATCCCACAAGCCTCTCGTGTGACCACCATTTGCATATATCGGACGAAAACCTTTCATCACGTGATGTCAACTGGGCTAGTGACACTTTCACCGGTAGGCGAAGTCTCTAGTGAACTAGAATGGGTCTCTAGTGAACTAGAATGAGTCTCTTGTGGACTAGAATGAGTCTCTAGTGAACTTGAATGAGTCTCTAGTGAACTAGAATGAGTCTCTAGTGAACTAGAATGAGTCTCTAGTGAACTAGAATGAGTCTCTAGTGAACTAGAATGGGTCTCTAGTGAACTTGAATGAGTCTCTAGTGAACTAGAATGAGTCTCTAGTGAACTAGAATGAGTCTCTAGTGAACTAGAATGAGTCTCTAGTGAACTAGAATGAGTCTCTAGTGGACTAGAATGAGTCTCTAGTGAACTAGAATGAGTCTCTAGTGAACTAGAATGAGTCTCTAATGAACTAGAATGAGTCTCTAGTGAACTAGAATGAGTCTCTAGTGAACTAGAATGAGTCTCTAGTGGACTAGAATGAGTCTCTAGTGGACTAGAATGAGTCTCTAATGAACTAGAATGAGTCTCTCGTGGACAAGAATGAGTCTCTAGTGAACTAGAATGAGTCTCTAGTGAACTAGAATGAGTCTCTAGTGAGCTAGAATGAGTCTCTAGTGAAGTAGCATGATTATTGGCAGGACATGTTATTATTTCCCTAGTTAATCGCTTCTTACCAGTCTCGTAGGGAGACGCTGTAGGTCTGTTTTTTATCCCCAGTCCATAGGCGAGCAAAACTCACAAAAAAACTCAAAAGCACTGATCTGGTGAAAAAAGCAGTAGCGTCGTACTTGTTAGAATAGCAGTAGCAGAAACACTAGCGTCATCACCTTTAGCAAGAGCGACAGTAGAAGAGGTGGCAGCAGCAGGGGGCGGCGGCAGTAGAATAATCCCCACCATTTCTCCCCACGCCGCTACAACCATGACTACTATGAGGAATTTGTTTTTATATAGCGACTTTTCACCCAGTCATGGGTGCTCAAAACGCTCCCTTTTACCCCCTGGTCATCGAACTACTTTGTCATCACTCCACCATCATCTCAACTCCGCCGGGAGCAGAGCCTACTTTCACAGTACAGACTGAGTACTTTCACAGTACAGACTGAGTACTTTCACAGTACAGACTGAGTACTTTCACAGTACAGACTGAGTACTTTCACAGTACAGACTGAGTACTTTCACAGTACAGACTGAGTACTTTCACAGTACAGACTGAGTACTTTCACAGTACAGACTGCCTACTTTCACAGTACAGACTGAGTACTTTCACAGTACAGACTGAGTACTTTCACAGTACAGACTGAGTACTTTCACAGTACAGACTGAGTACTTTCACAGTACAGACTGCCTACTTTCACAGTACAGACTGAGTACTTTCACAGTGCAGACTGAGTACTTTCACAGTACAGACTGAGTACTTTCACAGTACAGACTGCCTACTTTCACAGTACAGACTGAGTACTTTCACAGTACAGACTGCCTACTTTCACAGTACAGACTGAGTACTTTCACAGTACAGACTGAGTACTTTCACAGTACAGACTGCCTACTTTCACAGTACAGACTGCCTACTTTCACAGTACAGACTGCCTACTTTCACAGTACAGACTGAGTACTTTCACAGTACAGACTGAGTACTTTCACAGTACAGACTGCCTACTTTCACAGTACAGACTGCCTACTTTCACAGTACAGACTGAGTACTTTCACAGTACAGACTGCCTACTTTCACAGTACAGACTGCCTACTTTCACAGTACAGACTGAGTACTTTCACAGTACAGACTGCCTACTTTCACAGTACAGACTGCCTACTTTCACAGTACAGACTGAGTACTTTCACAGTACAGACTGCCTACTTTCACAGTACAGACTGAGTACTTTCACAGTACAGACTGCCTACTTTCACAGTACAGACTGAGTACTTTCACAGTACAGACTGAGTACTTTCACAGTACAGACTGAGTACTTTCACAGTACAGACTGAGTACTTTCACAGTACAGACTGCCTACTTTCACAGTACAGACTGAGTACTTTCACAGTACAGACTGCCTACTTTCACAGTACAGACTGCCTACTTTCACAGTAAAGACTGAGTACTTTCACAATACAGACTGAGTACTTTCACAGTACAGACTGCCTACTTTCACAGTACAGACTGAGTACTTTCACAGTACAGACTGCCTACTTTCACAGTACAGACTGAGTACTTTCACAGTACAGACTGAGTACTTTCACAGTACAGACTGAGTACTTTCACAGTACAGACTGAGTACTTTCACAGTACAGACTGAGTACTTTCACAGTACAGACTGAGTACTTTCACAGTACAGACTGCCTACTTTCACAGTACAGACTGCCTACTTTCACAGTACAGACTGAGTACTTTCACAGTACAGACTGCCTACTTTCACAGTACAGACTGAGTACTTTCACAGTACAGACTGCCTACTTTCACAGTACAGACTGCCTACTTTCACAGTACAGACTGAGTACTTTCACAGTACAGACTGAGTACTTTCACAGTACAGACTGAGTACTTTCACAGTACAGACTGAGTACTTTCACAGTACAGACTGCCTACTTTCACAGTACAGACTGCCTACTTTCACAGTACAGACTGAGTACTTTCACAGTACAGACTGAGTACTTTCACAGTACAGACTGAGTACTTTCACAGTACAGACTGAGTACTTTCACAGTACAGACTGAGTACTTTCACAGTACAGACCGAGTACTTTCACAGTACAGACTGCCTACTTTCACAGTACAGACTGAGTACTTTCACAGTACAGACTGCCTACTTTCACAGTACAGACTGAGTACCTTCACAGTACAGACTGAGTACTTTCACAGTAAAGACTGCCTACTTTCACAGTACAGACTGCCTACTTTCACAGTACAGACTGAGTACTTTCACAGTACAGACTGCCTACTTTCACAGTACAGACTGAGTACTTTCACAGTACAGACTGAGTACTTTCACAGTACAGACTGAGTACTTTCACAGTACAGACTGAGTACTTTCACAGTACAGACTGAGTACTTTCACAGTACAGACTGAGTACTTTCACAGTACAGACTGCCTACTTTCACAGTACAGACTGAGTACTTTCACAGTACAGACTGAGTACTTTCACAGTACAGACTGCCTACTTTCACAGTACAGACTGAGTACTTTCACAGTAGTCTAGCTCAGCCCCGCCATATACACATACGCTACGCACATACACACTCAGTTATACACATAATGAAACACATTCATTTAATTGTATAAACAATCACACACCACAGATATCACCCCCACCCACCCCCACATATCTCTGTCTTACACATACACACACTCACACACACATACACACATGCGCATACACCCAGTTAAACACACAATCAAACACACACACTCATTTATTTGTACAATCACACACCAAACATATCACGCAAACAACACATATCACACACCACACATATCACACACCACACATATCTCACACCACACATGTTACACACACGCACACATACAAACACGCACGCATACACACACGTACACACACACACACACACACACACACACACACACATTCACACACATACACACACACATACACACACATAGACAAACATATATACACACACATAGACACAAACACTCACACACACACACACACATGCACACATACACGCACATACACAAACATTCACAAACACACACACACACTTACGCAGGCATGCACGCACGCGCACATACACACACAGGCATGCACGCACGCACACACACAGGCATGCATGCACGCACACACACACACACACTGCATACACACAGGCAGAAAATATTCGCAGCAATACTTGGAAGGAGACAGCATAATAATGACATAAATATATACAACTCATCGCGCAAAAATCTTTTTAACTCTCTTGATAGTAACGAAGAAATCTTGGGGATTGCATTACTTTCTTATAGACACGGGTAGAAATTGGAGAAATGCAAATGGAAACCTACACAGATATTAAAAAATAAAACACCCAATAACATGTGGAGTGGCATTGCACTCATAAGTACGGATCTGGCAAGTCAACGCGCCAAGCCGAATCTCGCGACAACTTTGGATACATTAAGTAGGTCAAATTAAACGCGTACAAAAAGAAATCGGGCAAAAGAATGTTCACGGAAAGTTAGAGAACAATAAAATAAGTGAAGTGTAGTCAAAAAACAAAAATTGCACCGCAAAATATAAGCTAATATATCAATTCCAGACGCAAAGAGCACTCCAGGATTCAACTTCTAATCTGTCTACACTAGGAGACAGGACTTTGTTCTATATTGTGACAATGAATGCAAGAAAAGAGATTAGGACGATAGCCTGAAAAATGTCATCTTTCTCTAGCTAAGTGCTCCAAAAATGTGCAACCGAGACTTTAGATTCTTGAAAATCCAATGGATGTCTTTTTTATCTCAAGCTATAGATTAGACTCTTTTCGATATTGCAGCATTTGAGGACAGGGACTGAGGCACGAAAAGATAGCCTTGAAGGATATCACCCCCGTTACAGGAGAAAGGTTCTTTGACTCAGTGTCGAGGAAACGCTTAACTTGATCTCGAAATGAAGTAAAGGTAGTTTCTTCTCAAAATGATTTACTTGCTAAACTCATCAGAGGGATAAAGTTCGCTTCAAACTTTGCACACAACATCTATCGTACCTCAGACGAAATACATGAAAAAAGAGAAGAAAGAAAGAACAGTGATGATAACAAGTAGATGTGGGGAAAACTATCGTCTACTCCACATAAGTACGTAAACGACAACGGTTAATTTTTTTTGTATAACGATTTCAAAAGAGCTCTCATCAACAAAAGTAGGAAAACATATAGAAAACAAGGACGAGACTTACAAGAACATACCTGACGAGAGAGTATATGCTGCAGTAGATAACCCACCCCCGAGCTGGAGATATGCTCTTCAACGGACACCTCTCCCTGTATCAAAACTCACTCTACCACAGCGCAGCAAAGTACACAGCAAGACCTGCATAAATCCCCCTCACTCTTCCACACAACACGTCCCCAAGAGGTTTCCGGCACAGTCCAGGGGAGACAGGTGAGAAAGACAATTAGTTACCTGAAGACAGGTGGGCGGACGAGTGGGTAGGCGTGATGACCAAGTGGAGACAACTCTGAAGAAGGTCGAGGTCCACGGATTGGCTATCTGGGCCCCACGTTGATATGGCGAGATCAACGGGCACTGAATGTCTCGTGTGCAAGGTTGGGGGTTCTGTTCTCTGGGACTTCACAAAAAATTCTTTTAATGATAAAGAGTCGTCTGATGTCGTCAAGTGATTAGGGTTGTAGAAAGTTTGGTGATACAAATACCACAGTGCGTGTCATTGCTGTAGCCTTGTTGGAGGTAGTGGTTGTTGTTGTTGTTGTTGTTGTTGCTGAGGTTTTTTGTTACTGTAGCTGTCCGTTTTGCACAATAGGTGTTGACATATGTGGTCGACTTTTAAAAAGCCTGATCATTGTGTAACAATGCCATTCCATATCATAGTCACATACTTGGCACCGCTGCCGTCCCCCCTCCCTCCCCCCTCCACCTCCCCCCTTCCTTTCTCTCCTTACCCTCCCCTCTCTCCTTACACTCCCCATCTTTTCTTTCTTTCTATGCTTGTGTGTGTGTGCGTATGTGCTTGTATGTGTGCTTGTGTGCCTGTGTGTGTGCGTGTGTGTGTGTGTGTGTACGCGTGCGTACGTGTGTGTGCGTGCCTGCGTGTTTGAGCATGCATGTGCGCGCTCGGTCGCTCGCTCGATTGTGCTCTGTCTGTCTGTCTGTCTGTCTGTCTGTCTGTCTGTCTGTCTGTCTGTCTGTCTGTCTGTCTGTCTGTCTGTCTGTCTGTCTGTCTCTCTCTCTGTCTCTCTCTCTCTCTCTCTCTCTCTCTCTCTCTCTCTCCCTCTCTCTCTCTCTTTTCCTTCAGCTCTCGTGCGAGAGTCAGGGAAGTGCAGATATCAGGACATTATCAGCTGCTCAGCACTATACCCACCTTGGCCCTGTCACCTTCGTTATCGAAACAATGTTCACTTGGAAGGACCGTGTCTGCAACTCTACACACGCTCAGAGAACGGACAGTTTTATTGATTTGCATGAGAACTCACTATATGTCAGACTGGTGATTGTAGTCTAGGCTTTTTCCCATTCCTTCATTCATTCATTCATTCATTCATTCATTCATTCATTCATTCATTCATTTTTTCTTTTGTTCGTTCGTTCGTTCATTCATTCATTCATTCATTCATTTCATTCATTCATTCATCCGTTTATCCATCCATCCATTCATTCATCCACTCATTCGTTCGTTCGTTCATTCATTATTCATTCACAATTCATTCACTATTCATTCATTCATTCGTTCGTTTATTCATTCATTCCTTTATCTACCCATCCATCATGTAGTAATCGGCATTCATCCATCAATCGGACTGTTCCCTGTTCCTCCAGTTCTTAAACGACAAAATGTCCATGAATAACTTCACATCTTCAACAAATGCAGAATACCGATAGGAGGTTTCACAGCACTTGACACGTGGGGAGTCACGACCACCATTTGCACTGGAGACTGCTCACAGCACTTGACACGTGGGGAGTCACGACCACCATTTGCACTGGAGACTGCTCACAGCACTTGACACGTGGGGAGTCACGACCACCATTTGCACTGGAGACTGCTCATGCATCCTATATTCAAACTGGCGTTTCGTTTTTCTCTACGCTACCACTTCATTCCGCAACAGCCCATATTCAAATGTAACAAAAGGCATACTTTTTTCAAGTAAACAAAGAATAAGTCATAAACGCTTTCCAGATGCAACTCAAACCATTTCGTCAAGGACAAGAGACTCTTCAACATGCTATAATCTCTTTTCTCTGAAACTGTTCACCTTCATTTTTCACAGTTAGAATGAATGAAACAATGAATACTATAATTTGTTGGAAGCAATTAAATAGTCTCCTCGCGTAGATTTGAAACCACACATCGCTCAGACTTGATCGTCCTCATTTCGCTATCGGTACACTCAAAACATGTTCTATTACGACATCCCATCACTGCTGTAATCCAGTCTTAGTCGGCATGCTTTGCGCGTGTCTCTTTGTCAACCAGGGGCTCGTTGCTTACGCTAGGAACCCGCGAGGCATAGGCCGATGTCAACACGTGTCAAGAATCGCATGCCTCCCTCATCAGCTGGGAAGCTGCGGTCTTTGTGTTTTCGGGGCCGTCTCCAGTAGCACCCGCACATCCAGCCCCAAGCAGCGTTTACACTGCCTTCACATCTGCTTCCACCATGTTGACACATGTTGACACCGGCCTATTCCTCGCAAGATCTCGGCTTTCCTCGCGACTATGCAACACACCCCTAGCTTGGTCCAGTTATCGCTCCATACCATGGAGGCAAAGCCAAGTCCCAGCGTGTTGGTGTGAGGGAAAGAACGAACATCTCGTTATCTCTCCTGATAGCAACGCACAGCTCCGACCTCGCTATCTGGCTCGAACAATGAAGCCGAGGACCCGAACTCCAGGCGTTGTCGCTATCGTCACACGACAGACAGAGGCAAACACCCGACAACCACCCCGACTGAGAGGAAAGAAGGGTTAGTGGACACATCTTTTTGATTGACGCTGGTTCTTTTCGTTTTTGACTGGCGTCTCAATGCTCTTTCCTCCATTGTTTTAATGAAATTTTGGTCGTTGTCACTGAATTGTTTACGTGTCTTACTGTTGCGATTGATTGAGTCCTTCGTACAGCTCTAGTTGTGCCGGTGCTGTCAGCAATAGTGACCGTAGTTGCGAAATGTGTAGAGTTCCTTTTGGGTTGATGTGATTGTTTCACCTTGTCATATCATTCCGTGCTTGTTGAACAGTGTTATTCTTGTAAAAGCATCTCCGCCCCCCCCCCCCCCCCCCCCCCCCTCCCACCCCCACCCCCAACCCCCAGCCCCCGATTTTATAACTATAGTCTTACAAACTGAATGGTTTTATAATTGCAACTGTTTGTTTGTGTACACGTATGTCATGGATGGAAAAAGGAGTTTTCATACATGTATTTTGAGAAATTGAAAATCATCATAGAACAGTAATTGAAGTTGTCCATTCCTACCCCTACTTCCCCCCACCCCCCACCCCCCACCCACCCCCACCCCCCCACCCTCCCACCCCCACCCCCCCTGTTCTATCAGTGATTTACAGAGTGTCGTTATATACTAATCAAATTTATTGTTCTTGCATTTTCAACTGCATGAAAAGCCCAAGCGTTCGTGTTTGTGTGCATAACACAGGCATACACACGCACACACACACGCATACACGAAACACATGCACACCAAACAACCAAACTCTCTCTCTCTCTCTCTCTCTCTCTCTCTCTCTCTCTCTCTCTCTCTCTCTCTCTCTCTCTCTCACACACACACACACACACACACACATACACACACACACACACACTCACACACGCACACATACACACACACATACACACTCACACATACACCCACACCCACACACACACACACACACACACACACAAACACACACGCACACATTCACACGCACCATCATTCACTCATCAAAGCATGTCTACTGAACGAAATGTTCTTTTTTATGATTCGCCGTAACCTACGTCGCTTCTCAGAATTTCTATGTTTTCTCAAAATATTGTGTTATCTCGTTACATGCAACACATTAACATATTGTCATGCACATCGTCCGTTTGCATTTCGTGGCGTAGAAAAAAACAGAAGTCAATCTTATAATCAAATCATCTATCGTACTTACGTATTTCCTTTATATCAATTTGTAATGACCTCTGCTGTGCTGTGCTATGCTGTGCTGTATTGTGCTGTATTGTGCTGTATTGTGCTGACATGTTGTGTAGAAAAGTGCTGTGTTGTGTTGTGCTGTGCTGTCATATTGTGTAGAAATGTTTTGTGCTGTGTTGTGCTGTGTTGTGCTGTCATGTTGTGTAGAGATGAACTGTGGTGTGCGCTGCTGTGCTATCATGTTGTGTAGAGATGTGCTGTGTTGTGTTGTGCTGTGCTGTCATGTTGTGAAGAGATGTGTTGTGTTGAGCTGTGCTGTGCTGTCATGTTGTGTAGAGATGTGCTGTGCTGTGCTGTCATGTTGTCAATAGATGTGTTGTGTTGTGCTGTGCTGTGCTGTCATGTTGTGTAGAGATGTGCTGTGTTGTGCTGTGCTGTGCTGTCATGTTGTGTAGAGATGTGCTGTGTTGTGTTGTGCTGTGCTGTGCTGTCATGTTGTGTAGAGATGTGCTGTGTTGTGCTGTGCTGAGCTGTCATGTTGTGTAGAGATATGCTGTGCTGTACTGTCATGCTGTCAATAGATGTGTTGTGTTGTGCTGTGCTGTGCTGTCATGTTGTGTAGAGATGTGCTGTGATGTCATGTTGTGTAGAGATGTGCTGTGCTGTCATGTTGTGTAGAGATGTGCTGTGTTGTCATGTTGTGTAGAGATGTGCTGTGCTGTCATGTTGTGTAGAGATGTGCTGTGCTGTCATGTTGTGTAGAGATGTGCTCTGCTGTCATGTTGTATAGAGATCTGCTGTGCTGTGCTGTGCTATGCTGTATTGTTGTGTAGAGATGTGCTGTGCTGTCATGTTGTGTAGAGATGTGGTGTGCTGTGATGTGCTATGCTGTCAAGTTGTGTAGAGATGTGCTGTGCTATCATGTTGTGTAGATATGTGCTGAGCTGTCATGTTGTGTAGAGATGTGGTGTGCTGTGCTATGCTGTCAAGTTGTGTAGAGATGTGCTGTGCTGTCATGTTGTGTAGAGATGTGCTGTGCTGTCATGTTGTGTAGAGATGTGGTGTGCTGTGCGGTGCTGTTCTGTCATGTTGTGTAGAGATGTGGTGTGCTGTGCTGTGCTGTGCTGTCATGTTGTATAGAGATGTGCTGTGCTGTCATGTTGTATAGAGTTGAGGTGTGCTGTGCTGTGCTATGCTGTTATGTTGGGTAGAGATGTGCTGTGCTGTCATGTTGTGTACAGATGTGCTGTGCTGTCATATTGTGTTGAGATGTGCTGTGTTGTGCTGTATTGTGCTGTCATGTTGTGAAGAGATGTGGTGTGCTGTGCTGTGCTATGCTGTCATGTTGTGTAGAGATGTGCTATGCTGTCATGTTGTGTAGAAATGTGCTGTGCTGTCATGTTGTGTAGAGATGTGTTGTGCTGTCATGTTGTGTAGAGATGTGTTGTGCTGTCATGTTGTGTAGAGATGTGCTGTGCTGTCATGTTGTGTAGAGATGTGCTGTATTGTGCTGTCATGTTGTGTAGAGATGTGCTGTGCTGTCATGTTGTGTAGAGATGTGTTGTGCTGTCATGTTGTGTAGAGATGTGCTGTGCTGTCATGTTGTGTAGAGATGTGCTGTATTGTGCTGTCATGTTTTGTAGAGATGTGCTGTGCTGTCATGTTGTGTAGAGATGTGTTGTGCTGTCATGTTGTATAGAGATGTGCTGTGCTGTCATGTTGTGTAGAGATGTGCTGTGCTGTGCTGTCATGTTGTGTTGAGATGTGCTGTGTTGTGCTGTATTGTGCTGTCATGTTTTGTAGAGATGTGCTGTGCTGTGTTGTGCTGTGCTGTCATGTTGTGTAGAGATGTGCTGTGCTGTGCTGTCATGTTGTGTTGAGATGTGCTGTGTTGTGCTGTATTGTGCTGTCATGTTGTGTAGAGATGTGCTGTGCTGTGCTGTCATGTTGTGTTGAGATGTGCTGTGTTGTGCTGTATTGTGCTGTCATGTTGTGTAGAGATGTGCTGTGCTGTGCTATGCTGTCATGTTGTGTAGAGATGCGCTGTGCTGTCATGTTTTGTAGAGATGTGTTGTGCTGTGCTGGGCTGTGCTGTCATGTTGTGTAGAGATGTGCTGTGTTGTCATGTTTTGTAGAGATGTGTTTTGTTGTGCTGGGCTGTGCTGTCGTGTTGTGTAGAGATGTGCTGTGCTGTGTTGTGCTGTTCTGTCATGTTGTGTAGAGATGTGCTGTGCTGTCATGTTGTGTAGAAATGAACTGTGTTGTGCGCTGCTGTGCTATCATGTTGTGTAGAGATGAACTGTGCTGTGCTGTGCTGTTCTGTCATGTTGTGTAGAGATTTGCTGTGTTGTCATGTTGTGTAGAGATGTGGTGAGCTATCATGTTGTGTAGAGACGTGCTCTGCTGTCATGTTGTGTAGAGATGTGGTGTGCTGTGCTGTGCTGTTCTGTCATGTTGTGTAGAGATGTGCTGTGCTGTCATGTTGTGTAGAGATGTGCTGTGTTGTGTTGTGCTGTGCTGTGCATTCATGTTGTGTAGAGATGTGCTGTGTTGTGCTGTGCTGAGCTGTCATGTTGTGTAGAGATGTGCTGTGCTGTACTGTCATGCTGTCAATAGATGTGTTGTGTTGTGCTGTGCTGTGCTGTCATGTTGTGTAGAGATGTGCTGTGATGTCATGTTGTGTAGAGATGTGCTGTGCTGTCATGTTGTGTAGAGATGTGCTGTGCTGTGCTGTCATGTTGTGTAGAGATGTGCTGTGTTGTCATGTTGTGTAGAGATGTGCTGTGCTGTCATGTTGTGTAGAGATGTGCTGTGCTGTGCTGTGCTTGGCTGTCATGTTGTGTAGAGATGTGCTGTGCTGTCATGTTGTGTAGAGATGTGCTCTGCTGTCATGTTGTATAGAGATGTGCTGTGCTGTGCTGTGCTATGCTGTATTGTTGTGTAGAGATGTGCTGTGCTGTCATGTTGTGTAGAGATGTGGTGTGCTGTGATGTGCTATGCTGTCAAGTTGTGTAGAGATGTGCTGTGCTATCATGTTGTGTAGATATGTGCTGTGCTGTCATGTTGTGTAGAGATGTGGTGTGCTGTGCTATGCTGCCAAGTTGTGTAGAGATGTGCTGTGCTGTCATGTTGTGTAGAGATGTGCTGTGCTGTCATGTTGTGTAGAGATGTGGTGTGCTGTGCGGTGCTGTTCTGTCATGTTGTGTAGAGATGTGGTGTGCTGTGCTGTGCTGTGCTGTCATGTTGTATAGAGATGTGCTGTGCTGTCATGTTGTATAGAGTTGAGGTGTGCTGTGCTGTGCTATGCTGTTATGTTGGGTAGAGATGTGCTGTGCTGTCATGTTGTGTACAGATGTGCTGTGCTGTCATGTTGTGTTGAGATGTGCTGTGTTGTGCTGTATTGTGCTGTCATGTTGTGAAGAGATGTGGTGTGCTGTGCTGTGCTATGCTGTCATGTTGTGTAGAGATGTGCTATGCTGTCATGTTGTGTAGAAATGTGCTGTGCTGTCATGTTGTGTAGAGATGTGTTGTGCTGTCATGTTGTGTAGAGATGTGTTGTGCTGTCATGTTGTGTAGAGATGTGCTGTGCTGTCATGTTGTGTAGAGATGTGCTGTATTGTGCTGTCATGTTTTGTAGAGATGTGCTGTGCTGTCATGTTGTGTAGAGATGTGTTGTGCTGTTATGTTGTATAGAGATGTGCTGTGCTGTCATGTTGTGTAGAGATGTGCTGTGCTGTGCTGTCATGTTGTGTTGAGATGTGCTGTGTTGTGCTGTATTGTGCTGTCATGTTTTGTAGAGATGTGCTGTGCTGTGTTGTGCTGTGCTGTCATGTTGTGTAGAGATGTGCTGTGCTGTGCTGTCATGTTGTGTTGAGATGTGCTGTGTTGTGCTGTATTGTGCTGTCATGTTGTGTAGAGATGTGCTGTGCTGTGCTGTCATGTTGTGCTGAGATGTGCTGTGTTGTGCTGCATTGTGCTGTCATGTTGTGTAGAGATGTGCTGTGCTGTGCTATGCTGTCATGTTGTGTAGAGATGCGCTGTGCTGTCATGTTTTGTAGAGATGTGTTGTGCTGTGCTGGGCTGTGCTGTCATGTTGTGTAGAGATGTGCTGTGTTGTCATGTTTTGTAGAGATGTGTTGTGTTGTGCTGGGCTGTGCTGTCATGTTGTGTAGAGATGTGCTGTGCTGTGTTGTGCTGTTCTGTCATGTTGTGTAGAGATGTGCTGTGCTGTCATGTTGTGTAGAAATGAACTGTGTTGTGCGCTGCTGTGCTATCATGTTGTGTAGAGATGAACTGTGCTGTGCTGTGCTGTTCTGTCATGTTGTGTAGAGATTTGCTGTGTTGTCATGTTGTGTAGAGATGTGGTGAGCTATCATGTTGTGTAGAGACGTGCTCTGCTGTCATGTTGTGTAGAGATGTGGTGTGCTGTGCTGTGCTGTGCTGTCATGTTGTATAGAGATGTGCTGTGCTGTCATGTTGTGTAGAGATGTGCTGTGCTATCATGTTGTGTAGAGATGTGGTGTACTGTGCTGTGCTGTGCTGTCATGTAGTGTAGAGATGTGCTGTGCTATCATGTTGTGTAGAGATGTGGTTTGCTGTGCTGTGCTGTGCTGTCATGTTGTGTAGAGATGTGTTGTGCTGTCATGTTGTGTAGAGATGAACTGTATTGTGCGCTGCTGTGCTATCATGTTGTGTAGAGATGTGCTGTGCTATCATGTTGTGTAGAGATGTGCTGTGTTGTCATGTTGTGTAGAGATGAACTGTGTTGTCATGTTGTGTAGAGATGTGCTGTGCTGTGCTGTCATGTTGTGTAGAGATGTGGTGTGCTGTGCTGTGCTGTGCTGTGCTGTCATGTTGTGTAGAGATGTGCTGTGCTGTGCTGTGCTGTGCTGTGCTGTCATGTTGTGTAGAGATGTGCAGTGCTGTGCTGTCATGTTGTGTAGAGATGTGTTGTGCTGTGCTGTGCTGTGGTGTGCTGTGCTGTCATGTGGTGTAGAAATGTGCTGTGTTGTCATGTTGTATAGAGATGTGCTGTGCTGTCAATTTGTGTAGAGATGTGCTATGCTGTCATGTTGTGTAGAGATGTTTTGTGCTGTGCTGTGCTGTGCTGTCATGTTGTGTAGAGATGTGCTGTATTGTGCTGTCATGTTGTATAGAGATGTGCTGTGCTGTCATGTTGTGTAGAGATGTGCTGTGCTGTCATGTTGTGTAGAGATGTGCTGTGCTGTCATGTTGTGTAGAGATGTGCTGTGCTGTCATGTTGTATAGAAATGTGCTGTGCTGTCATGTTGTGTTGTGCTGTGCTATGCTGCCATGTTGTGTAGAGATGTGCCGTGCTGTCATGTGGTATAGAGATGTGCTGTGCCGTGCTGTCATGTTGTGTAGAGATGTGCTGTACTGTCATGTTGTTTTATAGATGCGTTGTGCTGTGCTGTCTGTGCTGTCATGTTGTGTAGAGATGTGGTGTGCTGTGCTGTGCTGTCATGTTGTGTAGAGATGTGCTGTGCTATCATATTGTGTAGAGATGTGCTCTGCCGTCATGTTGTATAGAGATGTGCTGTGCTGTGCTGTCGTGTTGTGTAGAGATGTGCTGTATTGTGCTGTCATGTTGTGTAGAGATGTGCTGTGCTGTCATGTTGTGTAGAGATGTGTTGTGCTGTGCTGTGCTGTGCTGTCATGGTGTGTAGAGATGTGCTGTGTTGTGCTGTGCTGTGCTGTCATGTTGTGTAGAGATGTGCTGTGCTGTGCTGTCATGTTGTATAGAGATGTGCTGTGTTGTGCTGTATTGTGCTGTCATGTTGTGTAGATATGTGCTGTGCTGTCATGTTGTGTAGAGATGTGTTGTGTTGTGCTGTGCTGTGCTGTCATGTTGTGTAGAGATGTGCTGTGTTGTGTTGTGCTGTGCTGTCATGTTGTGTAGAGATGTGCTGTGCTGTAATGTTGTGTTGTGCTGTGTTGTGCTGTCATGTTGTATAGAGATGAGCTGTGCTGTGCTCTCATGTTGTGTAGATATGTGTTGTGCTGTGCTGCCATTTGTGTAGAGATGTGCTGTGTTGTGCTGTGCTGTGCTGTGCTGTCATGTTGTGTAGAGATGTGCTGTGCTGTGCTGCCATGTTGTGTAAAGATGTGATGCATTGTGCTGTGCTATGCTGTCATGTTGTATAGAGATGTGTTGTGCTGTGCTGTGCTGTGCTGTGCTGTCATGTTGTGCTGTGCTGTGCCGTGCTGTCATGTTGTGTAGAGATGTGCTGTGCTGTCATGTTGTTTTATAGATGCGTTGTGCTGTGCTGTGCTGTGCTGTCATGTTGTGTAGAGATGTGGTGTGCTGTGCTGTGCTGTCATGTTGTGTAGAGATGTGGTGTGCTGTCATGTTGTGTTGAGATATGTTGTGTTGTGCTGTCATGTTGTGTAGAGATGTGCTGTGTTGTGCTGTGCTATGCTGCCATGTTGTATAGTGCTGTGTTGTCATGCTGTGCTGTGTTGTGCTGTCATGTTGTGTTGTGCTGTGCTGTGCTGTGCTGTCATGTTGTGTAGAGATGTGTTGTGCTGTGCTGTCATGTTGTGTAGAGATGTGTTGTGTTGTGCTGCGCTGTCATGTTGTGTAGAGATGTACTGTGCTGTGCTGTCATGTTGTATTGAGATGTGCTGTGTTGTGCTATGCTGCCATGTTGTATAGAGATGTGCTATGCTGTCATGTTGTGTAGAGATGTACTGTGCTGTGCTGTCATGTTGTATTGAGATGTGTTGTGTTGTGCTGTGCTGTCATGTTGTGTAGAGATATGCTGTGCTATGCTGTCATGTTGTATTGAGATGTGTTGTGCTGTGTTGTGCTGTGTTGTGCTGTGCTGTGCTGTCACGTTGTGTAGATATACGCTGTTGTGTAGAAATGTGCTGTGCTGTGCTGAGCTGTCATGTTTTGTAGAGACGTGCTGTGTTGTGTTGTTGTGTTGGCCCCTCCCATATAATTAGTATATGCTGTCGTGGGGGTGTAATAGTGGTACATTTGTGGGATGTTGTATGGTGCTTTGAAAACATGTTACATTGCCTGAAGGGATGTGTTGTTCCGTTCTGTGCTGCTTTTGTTTGTTTGTCTGTTTGTTTTTATTCCTATTTTGTTGATATACTGTCTTATTCTGTGGTATTGTGTTTTAAATGTTGCCTAGACGTCGTTTCATGTTATACTACTTTGCTTTTCATCTTGTTTTCATGTGTTGTCATCCCGAACTCTGACTTTTGTACATGTTATTAACATGGTTTTTCAATTTGTGCTACTGTGTCTGTTATGTTGTCTGAACCTCGTTTCATACTGAGTTTTCAGAGACTTTGAAAGATGTTATTCAGATGTCGTTTCATTCTGTGGTACGGTTGTCTTTAATGCTCTCTAGATGTGTTCTTGTGTCTTTGACTCAGGCAGCTGTGATGCAATCTAGAAATGAAAGCTATTGTCTGCGATGTCATTTGTATGTAGCAGTGGCGGTGTCCCAGGCTGCGTGGATTCCAGAGTAGCATTCTAAAATTAGGTGATCAACTCGCGTTGCCTGTCTCCACCCTGGAGTGAAACTGGGCACCAGTGGAGACGGCGAGTGGGTGCTCCAAAGTGATTGTAAAATTAGGGTATTCTTTTCATGTTTGTATATTCCGAAAGATCTTTTTATCCTGATTTCAATGGTACCAAAATAATTTTTGTAAGTTAATTAGGATAAAAAGTTACACAATTTTTATTATTCAATTTTTGGGTGCGTTTTGGGGGCAAGTTATAAATTGATGAATATAGCAAATTTGAGGGACTACTCCAAATCAACAAAATGCATGTATTGTATCAAGTTAACTTTTAATAATAATAATAATAATGTATGCATACAACCAGCCTATTTTTTTTTCTAGAGGGTCAGCTGTTTAGAACTTAGTCAAAATTACTCTCAAAAATGGCAAAACATACGTTTTGACTAGGGGGTAATAGTACCGAACTGACAACACAAAACGTGCTACTCGCGAGGTTTTCATAACTTCTGTTCTACTTGACCCACAACAATGGTTTTGGTTTCAGTGGAATCAGCATTCAAACCTGCTTTCAACAGATACTTTCAAGACTGATAAATATTGATACACGTGTTGATTTAGTGTGAGTGCACGTCGTCGTGCGAACGATCCTAACATGCGGCCGTGCGCCAGCATCCAGTGAAAACACTTCCCCGGGAGTGGAGGTGGTGCTGGTGGGAACACTTCCCCATGAGTGGAGGTGGTGCTGGTGGGAACACTTCCCCATGAGTGGAGGTGGTGCTGGTGGGAACACTTCCCCGGGGGTGGAGGTGGTGCTGGTGGGAGTACTTCCCCGGGGGGGGGAGGTGGTGCTGGTGGGAACACTTCCCCGGGGGTGGAGGTGGTGCTGGTGGGAGTACTTCCCCGGGGGTGGAGGTGGTGCTGGTGGTGCTGGTGGTGCTGGTGGTGATGGTGGGAACAATTCCCCGGGGGTGGAGGTGGTGCTGGTGGGAACACTTCCCCGGGGGTGGAGGTGGTGCTGGTGGTGCTGGTGGTGATGGTGGGAACACTTCCCCGGGGGTGGAGGTGGTGCTGGTGGGAACACTTCCCCGGGGGTGGAGGTGGTGCTGGTGGGAACACTTCCCCGGGGGTGGAGGTGGTGCTGGTGGGAACACTTCCCCGGGGATGGAGGTGGTGCTGGTGGGAGTACTTCCCCGGGGGTGGAGGTGGTGCTGGTTTCTGATTTTGCCTCGCGGCCGAGCGGTCAGAGCGTTCTTCCCACAGTCGCTAGCGGCTGATGGGTGCGGTGTTCGAAGCTGCACAGATCCTAGAGTCGCATCCTTGGGCAAGGTGCTTCACCCACACTGCCTCTCCTACCCAGGGCAAGGTGCTTCACCCACACTGCCTCTCCTGCCCAGGGCAAGGTGCTTCACCCACACTGCCTCTCCTACCCAGGGCAAGGTGCTTCACCCGCACTGCCTCTCCTGCCCAGGGCAAGGTGCTTCACCCACACTGCCTCTCCTGCCCAGGGCAAGGTGCTTCACCCACACTGCCTCTCCTACCCAGGGCAAGGTGCTTCACCCACACTGCCTCTCCTGCCCAGGGCAAGGTGCTTCACCCACACTGCCTCTCCTACCCAGGGCAAGGTGCTTCACCCACACTGCCTCTCCTACCCAGGGCAAGGTGCTTCACCCACACTGCCTCTCCTACCCAGGGCAAGGTGCTTCACCCACACTGCCTCTCCTACCCAGGGCAAGGTGCTTCACCCACACTGCCTCTCCTACCCAGGGCAAGGTGCTTCACCCACACTGCCTCTCCTACCCAGGGCAAGGTGCTTCACCCACACTGCCTCTCCTACCCAGGGCAAGGTGCTTCACCCACACTGCCTCTCCTGCCCATGGCAAGGTGCTTCACCCACACTGCCTCTCCTACCCAGGGCAAGGTGCTTCACCCACACTGCCTCTCCTACCCAGGGCAAGGTGCTTCACCCACACTGCCTCTCCTACCCAGGGCAAGGTGCTTCACCCACACTGCCTCTCCTACCCAGGGCAGGGTGCTTCACCCACACTGCCTCTCCTACCCAGGGCAAGGTGCTTCACCCACACTGCCTCTCCTACCCAGGGCACGGTGCTTCACCCACACTGCCTCTCCTACCCAGGGCAAGGTGCTTCACCCACACTGCCTCTCCTGCCCAGGGCACGGTGCTTCACCCACACTGCCTCTCCTACCCAGGGCAAGGTGCTTCACCCACACTGCCACTCCTGCCCAGGGCAAGGTGCTTCACCCACACTGCCTCTCCTGCCCAGGGCAAGGTGCTTCACCCACACTGCCTCTCCTACCCAGGGCAAGGTGCTTCACCCACACTGCCTCTCCTACCCGGGCAAGGTGCTTCACCCACACTGCCTCTCCTACCCAGGGCAAGGTGCTTCACCCACACTGCCTCTCCTACCCAGGGCAAGGTGCTTCACCCACACTGCCTCTCCTGCCCAGGGCAAGGTGCTTCACCCACACTGCCTCTCCTACCCAGGGCAAGGTGCTTCACCCACACTGCCTCTCCTACCCGGGCAAGGTGCTTCACCCACACTGCCTCTCCTGCCCAGGGCAAGGTGCTTCACCCACACTGCCTCTCCTACCCGGGCAAGGTGCTTCACCCACACTGCCTCTCCTGCCCAGGGCAAGGTGCTTCACCCACACTGCCTCTCCTACCCAGGGCAAGGTGCTTCACCCACACTGCCACTCCTACCCAGGGCAAGGTGCTTCACCCACACTGCCACTCCTGCCCAGGAGTAAAACCGGGCACTGGGCGCTGCACAGCGGCGACCGGGGGTGAAATTCCCACAAAATAATTCCATATGAAAAAGGACACAGTAAAGATTACTATTATTATTATTATTATTATTATTATTATTATTATTATTATTATTATTATTATTATTATTATTATTATTATTATTATTATTATTATTATTATTATTATTATTATTATTATTATTATTATTATTATTATTATTATTATTATTATTATTATTATTATTATTATTATTATAATTATAATTATCATCATCATCATCATTATTGTTGTTGTAGTTGTTGTTGTTGTTGTTGTTGTTATCATTATTATTTGTGACTGTTTTTGTAATCAGGCGCCAGTAAATAACTGATCGATATGTCCAGCAATCAGGAGGTAATGCATAAGTCTGTTTGAGACCCTGACAGACATACAGAACAGTGATGAGTCTCTATGAGAGTAGAACCAACGCCTTTGCCTCTATTATCTATAATCATTCTCCGTGCTTGTTCTGCAGATGGCGACGTGGAGACTAATGCTGGGCCTGAGCCTGTTGCTGGTTGGGACCCGCGCACAGCTGCGTGGATTTGACCCCACCGTGTGCCTCAACCCTGCTCCCTTGACCGGCCCTGCCCGTAGGATGACTCGCAGCTCCTCCTACTGATCTATCCTGCGCCTGCTGATGCTCCTTGTGTTTCTTTGCCGTCTGAAGTTGTTTCCCTTGTGGGATGGGGAGAAAAACATATGTGACCCGTTTCCACAACATGAGTCTTAACACGCAGATATTAGATTTGAAATGTTGTATTTTCAAAATCTGCTACCATTTATCTTTCATTTGATATACAAATCAAACATCTACTCCAAAAACTGAACAAGTTATGCTCACTCAAAGAGAGCTCGTGTGCTGCCGCCTATTTTGAGAAATCAAGGTTCAAAGATTTTAACAACTTTAACCACAGTTTTTCCTTTGCAACATGCCTTTTTAATCCATGCATCATCCCAAAATTTGGCAGTTTGGTAGAGAAAATCTATTACTGAGCATAGAATGATAAATAAATGAAAAAGTATTTGATCTTGAAAACAAATAAGTGTTATCATTCAACTAAAAATGCAAAATGGATTAAGAGAATGTTTAATACTTTAGAATGGGTGGGTGCAATAAAGTGCAATTTTGGGTGTTTTTTAAGCTAAAAATAATCTCTCCAACATTCGATTATGAAAATTAAGTGTATGTAGGATTCAGTTTTGCCAAAATGTCCAAACGCACTAAATCCACCCTCATCACCTTTGTCAGCCCCTACTGCGTTTTTGCTGCGTGCGAGTTAAGACTCAGTTCGTGAAAACGCGTCACACATGTCGACTCGCCGTCTCTCTACGCGTTTCGTACGAGGCGAGTGCCTAGGGAACACGTGACTTGATTTGATCACGTGCTCACTAGTTCTAGTCATTTCGTTATCAATGGCCTTACATAGCCTGCGCTGGCTGATAGGCCGTGAAACTTCTGTCGTGAACTTTTTAGTCTCAGCCGGTTCTGTTCTTTTTGTCTCTGTGTATTGCTCTTTAATTTCTTTTCATCCCCCTGGGGGTTCGGACTAATAATAGGCCCACCGAGTCTCCCAATTTGATTTGCAAAGAGGTCAGTAACTCGTGCAATAGAAATAAAAAAACTCTTCTTTCTCTAACCATCTCTGGCGAATGTTGTGGTCATCGGTCTTGCATAGCCTGCCTACAAAGTCTGATATGTCGTAAAGCTGCGTTCATTCGTTCATTCATTCATTCATTCATTTATTCATTCATTCATTCATTCATTCATTCATTCGTGCATTCATTCATTCATTCATACATTCATTCGTGCATTTATTCATTCATTCGTTCGTTCGTTCATCCATTCATTCATTCTTTCGTTCATTCATTCATTCATTCGTGCATTTATTCATTCATTCGTTCGTTCATTTATACATTCATTCATTCATTATTTCGTTCGTTTGTTCATTCGTTCATTCATTCATTCATTCATTAATTCATTCATTTATTCATTCATTCATTCAATTAATTCACCCAGTCATCCATTAACTTATTCATTCATTCACTCGTTCATGCATTCACTTAACCAACAAATGTTAGGTTTGAATTGATTGTCTGGAGTTGTCTCCCTTGCATGGAAATGATGGGAAATAGGAAGGCCTTCACAGTAGTGCCTACATTTCCCAGTGGGTTGCCAGTAGCAACAGATCACCCAGTGGGTTGCCAGTAGCAACAGATCACCCAGTGGGTTGCCAGTAGCAACAGATCACCCAGTGGGTTGCCAGTAGCAACAGATCACCCAGTGGGTTGCCAGTAGCAACAGATCACCCAGTGGGTTGCCAGTAGCAACAGATCACCCAGTGGGTTGCCAGTAGCAACAGATCACCCAGTGGGTTGCCAGTAGGAATAGATCACCCAGTGGGTTGCCAGTAGCAACAGATCAACTGTGTCTCCCTACGCAGTTCCTAAGAAGCTAACAACTTGGGACGTAGAAACTGTACTTGCTTGTACTCTTGCCATCCTCAGTGGTTTTCGTGATCAGTGGTCCTTCATTGCCTACGAAGTTCGATAGACCGTCAATCTCTATTCA